>WNWK01005020.1:0-7500 GCA_009830355.1 Cherax destructor | reverse complement strand
AGATCTAAGCACAGTTATCATGCAACGGGCAGAGAGATGTTAATAAATAAACAAATGCCTTCATCAGTGTATTTCTCATCGACAGTATGCGATTAAGCATTCAGATTTGACAGTGTGACTGTCTCTCCCGTGAAGCGGCAATTAAAAGGCTGGAAGCACAAAAGGCGTCCATTTACACACGACAGAGATCCTCGCAGAAGAGTTTGTAATAAATGAAGTTCAGCACTAAGACATCTCTCAGAAGGAAGCATGGTAGACTTGTAGAAATCTAGCTTCACTAATCGTGAACATAAGACGGTTCTTGGTCAAGAAACCTCAGATCTATTTACCGGAGGACACAATTCCAACTTTAAATCGAGAGGATGAGACAGCCGCTACGTGAAATCGATATGAAAATCTCATATTCAGAGAGCGAGAGAGAGAATTTCCATAGCTAGCTGCAGAAAAAATGGGTCAAAGTTTTCAGAATTCATAGTAACGCAGGAAAAAGATCGATCTCAAATACCAAAAAGTTGGAAAAGCTGCTGGTCAGGACGAGGCTGGGTGATAAATTTTTCATATTTTTGTTTTATACCACTTGGTACTATATGACCGTCAAAATTATTTCAGGAAGAAACAGCAGCCTATCTGTTGAATGCTATCAGGAACCTTTCAAACACACACACACACACACACACACAGTCATGGTGCGTGATGAGGTATCACAGTGGGCGCCTGTGACGAGCGGTGTACCGCAGGGGTCAGTCCTAGGACCAGTGCTATTCTTGCTATATGTGAATGACATGACGGATGGGATAGACTCAGAAGTGTCTCTTTTCGCAGATGATGTGAAATTAATGAGGAAAATCACATCGGATGAAGACCAAGCAGGACTTCAAAGTGACCTGGACAAGCTTGACATCTGGTCTAGCAACTGGCTTCTCGAATTTAACCCCACCAAATGCAAAGTCATGAAGATCGGAGAAGGGCAAAGAAGACCGCTGACAGAGTACAGGCTAGGTGGACAAAGGCTACAAACCTCAACAAAGGAGAAAGACCTTGGGGTGAGTATAACACCAAGCACGTCTCCGGAAGCACACATCAACCAGATAACCGCGGCAGCATATGGGCGACTGGCAAACTTAAGATTAGCGTTCCGTTACCTTAACAAGGAATCGTTCAAGACACTGTATACCGTATACGTCAGGCCCATACTAGAGTATGCAGCACCAGTCTGGAACCCACACCTGGTCAAGCACGTCAAGAAACTAGAGAAAGTGCAAAGGTTTGCGACAAGGTTAGTTCCACAACTCAGGGGTCTGTCTTATGAAGAAATGTTGAGGGAAATAGGACTAACAACACTGGAGGAAAGAAGGGTCAGAGGAGACATGATAACGACATACAAAATACTGCGGGGAATTGACAAGGTAGATAGTGACAGGTTGTTTCAGAGAGGGAACACAGAAACAAGGGGACACAACTGGAAGCTGAAGACTCAGATGAGTCAAAGGGATGTCAGGAAACATTTCTTCAGCCACAGAGTAGTCAGGAAGTGGAATGGACTAGAGAAAGATATAGTGGAGGCAGGAACCATACATAGTTTTAAGACAAGGTATGATAAAGCTCATGGAGCAGGGAGAGCAGAGACCCAGTAGCAGACAGCGAAGAGGCGGGGCCAGGAGCTGAGTCTCGACCCCTGCAACCACAATTAGGTGAGTACAATTAGGTGAGTACACACACACACACACACACACACACCTAGAAAGGAATGAGCTTATCAACGACGGCCAACACGGTTTCAGGGACGGGAAATCCTGTGTCACAAACCTACTGGAGTTCTATGACAAGGTGACAGCAGTAAGACAAGAGAGAGAGGGGTGGGTAGATTGCATTTTCTTGGACTGTAAGAATGCGTTTGACATAGTTCCACACAAGAGATTAGTGCAAAAGCTGGAGGACCAAGCAAGGATAACAGGGAAGGCACTCCAATGGATCAGGGAATACCTGTCATGAAGACAGCAGCGAGTTATGGTAAGTGGCGAGGTGCAAGAGTGGGCGCCTGTGACGAGTGGGGTTTCACAGGGGTCAGTCCTAGGACCGGTGCTGTTTCTGGTATTTGTGAACGACATGACGGAAGGAATAGCCTCCGAAGTGTCCCTGTTTGCAGATGATGTGAAGTTGATGAGAAGAATTCAATCGGACGAGGACCAGGCAGACCTACAAAGGGATCTGGACAGGCTGCAGGACTGGTCCAGAAATTGGATCCTGGAGTTCAACCCCACCAAGTGCAAAGTCATGAAGATTGGGGAAGGGCAAAGAAGACCGCAGACGGAGTACAGTCTAGGGGGCCAGAGACTACAAACCTCACTCAAGAAAAAAGATCTTGGAGTGAGTATAACACCAGGCACATCTGAGGCGCACATCAACCAAATAACTGCTGCAGCATAAGGGCGCCTAGCAAACCTAAGAACAGCATTTCGACATCTTAATAAGGAATCGTTCAGAACCCTGTACACTGTGTACGTTAGGCCCATACTAGAGTATGCAGCACCAGTTTGGAACACACACCTCGCCAAGCGCATAAAGAAACTAGAGAAAGTGCAAAGGTTTGCAACAAGACTAGTCCCGGAGCTACGGTGTATGTCCTACGAGAAGAGGTTAAGGGAAATCGACCTGACGACACTGGAGGACAGGAGAGATAGGGAGGACATATAAAATACTGAGAGGAATTGAAGGAATGGAAGTTGAAGACTCAGATTAATCACAGGGATGTTAGGAAGTATTTCTTCAGTCACAGAGTGGTCAGGAAGTGGAATAGCTTGGGAAGTGATGTAGTGGAGGCAGGATCCATTCATAGCTTCAAGAAGAGGTATGATAAGGCTCATGGCGAAGGGAGAGTGACCCAGTAGCGGCCAGTGAAGAGGCAGGGCCAGGAGCTATGACTCGACCCATGCAACCACAACTAGGTGAGTACAACTAGGTGAGTACACACATCTGGCTCAGCCATAACATACAAGGAACAGTTTACATAAGGTGTTTGGTGTAGTCACTCCTGGGCATGACCATCTTGAGAACTGCTGAATCTTCAGCAGTTCTCAATTGTGTGCGTAATAAATGTATATATATATATATATATATATATATATATATATATATATATATATATATATATATATATATATATATATATATATATAAATGGGGTCCACCTCTGGTGTAAATTGTGGGACCCATAGCCTCGGAGAAGTGGATAAAAAGGCTTCAAGGAAGAATATTTAGATGTCTTTCTGAAGCCATTTGAATATTCCACTTCCCCTACATTTTCTCTCCAAAGTGTGTGAGAGTTTTGAAAATGCTGAGAGTTTAATCCCAATTTTAGGGATTAAAAATATTCATGACTGGTGGTATACCAATGGCATACAACCATGATGACCATTGTGGTTATAAAATAAACAAACCAAACCACTGGGTACAAGTATATGGCCTTCGTATTAATGGACACTAGTTTACAAATATATAAATGCAGATTGTTTTGTATTTGATTTTTGTTTTTTTAATTTTAAGATGTACTGTATAATGATTACAAATATGAACGTTTGATAAGTTTTGTTAGTGCTTATTATTTTCTTGCTTGCTATTTTTCCAAGTTAACTTAAAGCAACTTGAAAATAAAACCTTGTCATTTACATTTAAATTTTTATTTAGTAAGAAAGATAAAACAATTCATGGTGGAGTTTTAAATACTGTATTGATCTTGGAAGAACTTACCAGCTGAAAATATGGTTGTGTTTCAGTTATAATATGGCAGTACTGTACATACACTGTGTTTCGAGTACAGTAAGAACTTAAGTAAATGCAGAGTTGGTTAATTTTGAGACTTAAACTTGCATGTTCTACTCCACTGAGGGGGGAGAGAACAAAATTCATAATAGAAGCAAAGTAATATTTTTACTTTTACATCAGAAGTTGCCAAAACATATTTAAAATACTGAAAACTTAGACTTAAAACACCCAGTCACAAAATTACATTGAAACACAAAACATGAAGTCAGTGTAAACTAGATTTTTTGCTTTTGTTTTGAAAATGGTAAAGTAGAAAAGTACTGTATAATATTTTTTTTAATATATTTCAATATGTAGATTTTATGGTTTAGTTTTATTTTCACAGTGTGATATCTGTTATTTCTTTGAAACAAGGGCGTTGTATATCATTTGATGAAAAAAATAGTTTATCAGTTCTATAAGGTATATCTCAAGAATTTCAATATAAAAAAGAAAGGTAGCTTTGAAGAAGTGCTGTTATTTTTTTTTTTTTTTTGAACAAGCTGATTTAAAAAATGTATTCCAAGGTGACTGAAGCACATTTGCTTTCAATTCATTGATATTACTCTATATATCACTAGTTCAAATTCTCCTGTACTTCTAATGTGTATCATTTATATACTGTATATGTAAACAGATTGTTAAAATGGAAAAGCATGGATTTAGAAATGGAAGGTCATCCATTAGACACAGAGATATGATAGGTTTTCTGAAGTCAGATAAGAGAGAGAATTGGGTGGGCTGCAAAGTCCCTCATTGAAGACTAAAAAAAACTTGGAGTAAAAAGCTGGACTAAAAAGAGAGGTACTAACATAAATGAGGAAATACTGGAACAGTTGATAACAGTTCCTAATAAGGATGAAGCTTCAAGATAGTAGAGAGTAATTAGTCGAGTTCCATAAAATATTGTTGGGCCTCTTATGTTCCTGGTGTACATGAATGACCTGGGCACAGTTAATCTTTTTATAACCTTGTTTAAGCATAATGCCAGAAGAATGAGGAAGCTATGAATTGTGGAGAGTAAAAAAAAAAAAAAGGCTACAGAAAGATCTAGTTGAATAAGTGGGTACTGGAATATAACCCCAGTAAAGGCAAAATTATGAAATTGGGAAATCAGGAAAGAAGCTGAAGACAAAATACCAACTATGAAAAGAAGGAAACTCTCAGTGAGTTTAGGTAAATGAATCATTGACAAACCATTACCTAAAAGTGCATTTAAACAATAACGTTGAAGTACAGGCCAAGCTTGCATGAGTGATATTCAGGAACTTACTTGTTAGAAGCAATTTACCTCGTATGTGCAGTCCTTTCTTAAAAATGCAGGCTTGGTGTGGAAACCTCGCCTTGTAAAACAGTGAAAGAAGAAAGTACAAAGAAGTGCATCAAGACTGGCGCCTGAACCGAGGAATAATGAGCTATGAAGGTGCAATAGTGAAGCTTAAGGCCACTGGAGGATTGAAGAATGAAGGAATGTGGTCACAAAATCCTACACGGAATACAAAAGGTGGATAAGGATAGGCTCTTGCCAGGAATGCAACAAGAATGGAGCATGGTTGAAGACACATGGCCGAGGGAATATCGGGAAACATTTCCTCCATGGGGAAGTGGAACAGAATTCTTCCTCCATAAGGTATGTGTGTCGTAAGAGGCGACTAAAATGCCGGGAGCAAGGGGCTAGTAACCCCTTCTCCTGTATATATTACAAAATGTAAAAGGAGAAACTTTGGGCCACCCCGCCTCGGTGGGATACGGCCGGTGTGTTGAAAGAAAGAATATATATATATATATATATATATATATATATATATATATATATATATATATATATATATATATATATATATATATGTCGTGCCGATTAGGTAAAACTGGTCAATTAGCAAGAACTCGTTTAAAATTAAGTCCTTTCTAAAATTTTCTCTTATACGTTTAAAGATATATTTTTTCATTTATGTTAATGTAAGAATTTATAATTTTGTACCAAGAGAAACTTTGAAAACCTACCTAACCTTATTACAACAAGCGCAATTTAATTTAGCCTAACCCAACTAAATATATTTTAGATACGTTAACATTAATTTAATAATAAACAAACACAATGAAATATATTTTTTTCGTTATGTTCAGAATGATTTTGGCGAAATTATTGCATACACAAATTTTCACTTGTCTTATATGGCAAGGTGAGCGTTGGTATTTAAGCCAAAATCGCAAGTTTTACCTAATCGGCACGACATATATATATATATATATGCAAGACAAGCCATGGGGAGGGTGAAATCTTTGCTCAGTATTTCACACTTCTCAGTGCGTCATCAGGAGCTGTGCAATGTTGCAAGAGCAACTAAAGCAGGGAAAGAGTAACCGTGACCGGTGACACATCTGCACTACGCTACTCTGAGAACTCTCTCCCTGCTTTAGTTGCTCTCTTGCAACATTGCAAAGCTCCTGATGACGCACTGAGAAGTGTGAAAGTACTTGAGCTAAAGATTTCCACCCTCCCTATGGCTTGTCTTGCATAGTTAAGATCGCCCGTCTGCGATTGTTTGTATATATATATATATATATATATATATATATATATATATATATATATATATATATAACAGATTGGAGTCCATGACCAAAAGTTCGTTGACGGAGCCAGGATCTGGGATAATCTAACGGGCTCTGAAACTAGACCTGCACCCCCCAACAGCTACAAACAGTCACACTGGGATGGCCAAATAATGGAGAACATAGCCTCCACAATGCTTCAGAGTGTGTCAGGGAAGGATAGAGCCCGCCTCCTGGCGGAGAGAGCTGCTCATGCAGGGGACTTTCTGTTCGCTGTTCCCAACTCCAGCCTTGGCACACGCCTCGACCCACAGACCATCCGCATTGGTGTTGCCCTTCGACTTGCCGCCCCTATTCTCGCCGAACACAGGTGTATTTGTGGCAGTGAAGCAGCAGACCGATTCGGGTACCATGGTCTTGTGTGCCGTAAATCCGAGGGAAAGATTGCAAGACATGAAGAGGTTAATAACATTATCAAGAGGAGCCTCACAACAGCCGGATGCCCAGCAACAAGAGAGCCACCCCAACTATGCAGATCTGATGGCAGCCAAATGTGTCCAGATGGTATCACCCTTCAAGCCTGGACAAACGTCAAGCAGGTGGTGTGGGACTACACATGTGCATCTACCTTGGCTGATACCTATCTCCAATACACCAGGGAGGAAGGAAGGGCAGCTGCCACCTTCAGGGAGTCCCAGAAGTCGAGAAAATATGGACAACTTGCCCATCATTATATGTTTGTTCCCATAGGCTCAGAGACCCTTGGCTCATGGGGAAAGAGTGCATCTAAGTTCCTTAAGGAGCTAGGCAAAAGACTCATCACTCAGCGCTGCTGTTCAGAGGGTAATGCATGCTGTATCTTGGGTACGCGCCCCAGCTATGAAGAACTGGATGAGATTTTCGAATTATAATCAGTGACAAACACGTAACAATATGTACTAGACATGTATCTCATGTACACCTCATGTACTGTATATGCTATCTTTATATCAACAATGTATCTCTTAAATCTTTTGTATCTTATTATGTAATAAAATATGTCTATTGGTATATACAGAATGTATGTATACAATAGGATTACAAGCAACTATTTATATCTTAATATGCAATTTAACCAGTTGATCACGACTTATTGCACCTAAA
>WNWK01005019.1:53012-128442 GCA_009830355.1 Cherax destructor | reverse complement strand
ATGCTTTCACAAATGCGCTGATATTATTTATACCACTTTTACAATAATGCAGTAGTCTGCATAACAGTAAATCTTCTATTTTTTGTGAATAAAAATTCAAAATGGAAAGCAAGCGTAATATGAGAGGAGCCTGGAGACGTGCCTAATGAACAGAGATAATGTTATTTTAGTGTTAGGAATGTTTGTATTGTTAATTTTGGACCCTATTTGAAATTGGCCTTACTTGAATTGTGTACGAAAGTGGCCGAATTACCAATTTCTGATCACTTCATGGGTAGTTCAAATCGGTAAATAGGCGGTTTCTTGTACTCAATCGATGGAACAACTAGAGTTCTAGCGAAATAGCTAAGAGTTTGGTCGACTGGAACAAAGGAAATGGCCGAAATCGCCGATGCGTAAACATCACTGAGATTGCTAACTTCACAAGAGCATAATTCCGTAAATTTTCCATCTAATTTCGTACTTTTGGTGTCATTACCATCGGGAAAAGATTCTCTATCATTTCATAAGATTTTTTTTTTTAAATTCTTCGACACTGAGAGCAAGTTTGTGAGCAGGGGTCTCGAACTATGTATGGATCCCTCCATTACGTCATGTTCCAGACTATTCCACTTCCTGACAATTCTATGGCTGAAGAAATAGTTCCTAACATCCCTCTACCTCATCTGAGTGTCCCATCTGCTGTGTCCCATCTCTGGAATATCCCTTAGCTTTGGGACTAGTCTTGTCAGAAAACCTTTGCACTTTCTCTAATTTCTTGACGTGCTTGACCGGGTCTGGGTTCCAAACTGGTATTACATACTCCAATATGGGTCTAACAAACATGGTGTGCAGAGTCTTGAACGATTCCTTACTTAGGTATCAGAACACTATTCCTAGGTTTGCCAGGCGGCAATATGCAGCAGTTATCTGGTTGATGTGTGCCTCAGGAGATGTGCTCGGTATTATATTCACCCCAAGATCCTTTTCCTTTACTGAGGTTTGCAGTCTTTGGCCCCCTAGCCTGTACTCTGTCTGCGGTCTTTGACCTTCCCCGATCTTCATGACTTTTCATTTGGTTGGGTTAAATTCCAGGAGCCAGTTGCTGAAACAGGCTTGCAGCCTGTCCAGGTCCCTTTGTAGTCCTGTCTGATCCTTATCCGATTTAATTCTCCTCATTAACTTCACATCATCTACAAACAGGGACACTTCTGAGTCTATCCCCTCCGGCATGTCATTCACATATTCCAGAAACAGCACTTGTCCTAGGACTGACCCCTGTGGAACCCCGCTCGCCACAGGCACCCACTCTGACACCTTGTCACATACCATGACTCCTTGTTGCCTCCCTGTCAGGTATTCTCTGATCTATTGCAGTGCTTTTCCTGTTATGGGTGCCTGATCCTCTAGGTTTTGAGGAACTGTGTCGAAAGCCTTTCTTGCAGTCAAAGAAAATGTAATCTACCCACCCCTCTCTGTAGACAGCCTGACTGTCTGCATAGACAGCCATGCTGTCTGCCAGCTGAGTTCATATTTCGTGCTATACTAGTTTCCATAGTTTCCGCCAGAGGGCAAGCCTGGTAGGCATACCCACGTCTACCAGACCCGCCCTGGCCCGCTCTCACTTGGCGCCCAAACTTCAGTCAGTCAACAGGCCTAACTCGTCTCCCTCTCGCAAGGCATGGCCCTTGGCCATGGCCACAGACACGCAGCCTGTGTACTCGCACCTTTATTACAAATAAAGTAAGAAGCCTCCGAAGCCTTATCATTGCATTCCCGCTACCATGAACGCTCCAAATAACACATCGTAATAAATGGTGCCAGCGGTGCCTCACAGCAGTTGTGTTGAGGGGAGGAAGAGGACTGAAGTTTGTCTTTAAATTCATCACTCTACACAAGAAGCATCCGTCTCTCAATGAGTTATCCTGATGTCGTGTCTGCAAATCTCAGCATCCAGACACAGGTACAAGCAGGATTCAGGCCGAAATTTGTCTAATTCTCCGAGAAATGGCGTCACTGACTTCACGCCACAGCGTCCCATGCTGTTTCTCAGTCACGTGCTCAGCCTTGCCAGCATGTTCTGCTGTTGTTGTTCAGCTCAGCACTGCTATTTAAGCACTTCAGAGGTGAGTTAGTGGTGATTTCAGCGTCTAGTGTGGGTGTCTCCCTCCTGTATGGGTAGGGTGAGAGTAGGAAGCGGCCGGGTTCCTCGCCTCTCACCCAGACACTCACGCTCGCCCTAGTGTACGCCGCCACACACCATACACCACTCACTGCCCACTCCCTCTATGCTGTTTTCTGGGAATTTCCTTGTGAATTCTTGCCAGAGCTGTGTATCCGAGCGTCCGAGGCCACTCGAAGCCACGTGTGACCAAGCCACGTGATCAGCACGCCATGTGGGTAAGCCAGATCCCAAGCACGCTGTGATCTGCGCCCACATCAACCCATGACGTCACCACCATGCTGCTGACGTCACGATGCTGCCGACTCCACGACGTCACTCCACTGATGTCACTTCGCGATGTCACCCCATGACATCCATAATCATGTCACTCCAGAACGTCACCTCGCGACGTCACCCACGATGTTGCCTGACGTCCCTCGCGACGTCTGCTGACATCACTCGCGATGTCACGCCTGATATCACCCATATGATGTCCCGAGTGCTGTAGTTTCACCGTGTGCATTATATTTTCATTATTTGTCGAGAAGTTTGAGAGAAGATATAAGTCGAGTGTTCATTAATTATTCCTCTCAGTCAGTGTTCTCACATGTTCGAGTATTGCTTAGTGACGATTTTTATACAGAAAAACGTCATTTGCTAGTAAGCTATGTTGTACCATGTGTGTAGTATGTGTGCAGTTTTCTCGTGTGTCCTATGTAGCACCTGTGTGTTACTTTGTCACCGTGTGTGACCCGCGCCCCGCGCGCTTGACAGCTGACATTTGTCAGTCCAGGCGTCAGTTACGAGTGTTCGAACGCCCTGTACAGAAAGCTCTTATTGTTCGCCGCTCGTAGATGCCTTTGCTGAATCGTACCCACGACGATTCTCCCATCGAGACCGTTCCACTTCACCTCCTAGACCGTCAGTCCAGTTACTGCAGATGACCAGTCTGGGGACGCTTACACTGCCCTCTGCTGTAACTTCTACTGTCGAGAGATGACACTCGCCAAGCCGCAGTTAAGCCTGTTGGCAGGCGACTGTCAGCCTCGTGTCACAGCTTCAGTGAGCAGCCTGCACAAAGTTGATGTCACTTTGACTGCTAGCCCACTCACTGCAGTAAGGTGTATGCTGTTACGACCTCCAGATGTTTCGCCGAGTCGTCCCTGTCACGACTCTCTCCACACGACAGCTCCAGCGACAGTACCAGTCGAGGAATGTCCTCCTGAGTCGCTTGCCAGTCCTGTCCTGTTGCGACTACTGACGACGCCTCACTCGAGGGCACCAGCAGTTGTGCCCCAGGTTGAGTGACCCCTGCAGCGACTACTACGATGTCTGCTTCACATCCCAGAGGAGACCGTACCCTGTTACGTCAAAGCTCATGTCTCCCGTGTTGCAGTATGTATCCAGACGCAGGAAGGCGTGCAGTGCTGCATCGACGCTCACTGCCTTAGACCACGAAGCACACCGTTTTTTTCTTCCCTCTCTGGAGGAAGTTTTTTTTTCTATGTCCATATGTTTATGTATATATGTATTTTTCTTACGTGTTCTGTGACCTGTTCTTGCGAGAGAGAGACCCGAGTTTTTTTTAATGCCATTCATGGTCGGGACGACCATGGGTAGCGTGACCGAGCGATGTAGACAGCCTGACTGTCTGCATAGACAGCCATGCTGTCTGCCAGCTGAGTTCATATTTCGTGCTATACTAGTTTCCATAGTTTCCGCCAGAGGGCAAGCCTGGTAGGCGTACCCACGTCTACCAGACCCGCCCTGGCCCGCTCTCACTTGGCGCCCAAACTTCAGTCAGTCAACAGGCCTAACTCGTCTCCCTCTCGCAAGGCATGGCCCTTGGCCATGGCCACAGACACGCAGCCTGTGTACTCGCACCTTTATTACAAATAAAGTAAGAAGCCTCCGAAGCCTTATCATTTCAACCACGCCTCCAAGAACACACAAAGAACACATCGTTATATCTCACTCCTTTCTTACTTCCATTACCTTGTCATAAAACTCCAGTCGGTTTGTGTGCATGTGTGCGCGTATGCATGTGTGCATGCGTGCACTCACCTAATTGTATTTGCAGGCATCAAGTCTAAACTCCTGGCCCCCGCCTCTCCACTGGCTGCTTCTGGGTTCACTCCTGGATGTGTAAACCCTATCATATCTATGTATGGATCCCACCTGTACCACCTTGCTGTCTAGGTCAGTACACTTCCCAACCTTGTCTTCCTTTGCGGATGACACCTGAATTTGCATGGTGATATCTACTGGAGACACTGCAAGACTCCAAGCGGACATCAACCAAATCTTTAAATGGGCCACGGAAAACAACAAAGTTCAATGAAGAGAAATTTCAGTTACTCCGATATGGAGTACAAAACAAATTCCAACTACACAATACAGCGAAAAACTAATGTAAAGGACCTGGGAGTGATAATGTCAGAGGATCACACTTTCAAAGATCACAACAATGTATCTGCTAGGAAAATGATAGGATGGATAATGAGAACCTTCAAAACTAGGTATGCCAAGCCCATGATGATTCTCTTCAAATCCCTTGTTCACTCTAGGTTGAAATATTGCTGCACACTAACGGCCTCTTTCAAAGCAAGCGAAATTGCAGACCTGGAGAATGTACAGAGAACTTTCATGGCACGTATAAGTACGATAAAGCCCCTAAATTACTGAGAATGGTTGAAGTCCCTTGATTTGTACTACCTGGAATGGAGGAGAGAAAGATACATGATAATATACACTTGGAAAATCCTAGAGACTAGTCGCAAATTTCCACACGAAAATCACTCCCTATGAAAGCAAAAGACTTGGCAGGAGATGCAATATTCCCCCAATGAAAAGCAGGGGGACAACAAGTACACTAAGAGACAACACAATAAGTGTCAGGGGCCCCAAGACTGTTCAACTGCCTCCCAGCATACATAAGGGAGATGACCAATAGACCCCTGGATGTCTTCAAGAAAGCACTGGACAGGCACCTAAAGTCAGTACCTGACCACCCGGGCTGTGGTTCGTACATCGGTTTGCGTGTGGCCAGCAGTAACAGCCTGGTTGATCAGGCTCTGATCCATCATGAGGCCTGGTCACAGACCAGGCCGCAGGGCGATTGATCCCCGAAACTCTCTAAAGGTATATTCCACTCTAATGTAAAGAAGTTTTTCCTAACATCCCCGTGACTCATCTGTGCCTTCATGCATTTTGTATGTCGCAATCATGTCACCTCTAGTCCTTCTGTACTCTCGTGTCGTTAGGTTTAGCTCCTCTTGCCTCTCATCATAGTTCATACACCTCAACTCTGGGACTAGTTTCGGTGCAAATCTTTCTACTTTTCCCAGCCCCTTTACATGGTATATCAGGTGCGGGTTCTATATTAGAGCTGGATACTCCAAGAAGGGCCTGACGTATATCATGTAAAGGGCCATGAATGCCTCTGATGAGTTTCGAGTCTCGCTACTCTCGGAGCGCGGCCATAGGCCATGTTTGTTTGGTGCTTGCCTGGTCAACTATGCTGTTGCTGCTGGAGGCCCGCTGCCCCACATATCCATCACAGCCTGGTTGATCTGGCACCTGGTAAAGTTACTTGTCCAGTTTCCTCTTTAAGACTTCTACACTTGTTCCAACCGTGTTTATATCTTCTGGTAAGATGTTGAATAGTCTGGGGCCACGAATGTTGATACAGTGTTCCCTTATTGTGCTGAGGTTTCTGAAAGCTACCCTTAAGTTTGCCAGCCTTGTATTTGACAAAGTAGTGTTAAGTAAAAGACACAAGTGCAACTAATGCGACATTTTATTGTGGCAACGTTTCACTCTCCAAAGCTTTGTCAGGCCGTTACAAACAATAAATGGACACAGAGGATATATATAGGTATTAGAGTGAGGTGTTAGGCACAATATAATCGTTTTAGTAGTAGTAGTTGTAATACCAGTGGTAGTAGTAGTATTAATACATGTAGTTATCAGAGCTTATCGCTTAGGTAGTATTAAAATGGGTTGGGCAAATACTTTTGTTAGTGGGTTGGATTTGAGAAGGCCTCTTACAGTGTTCCTCCTCTCTTATGTTATGTAGTATCAGCAACAGCAACTATGTGATGGCAGGGTTTATTGTTTTGAGAGATTCTTCCTAATACTTCAGAGATGATGAAGCTGCCTTTATTTTGCTTAATCGTGTTAGAAATGGCGATTAATGATGATTCAAGGCACTTACATCTACGGAAATTAGGTTCTTTAATCATTAGTCGGGCATTGTTGAATTTCATGAGGTGATGATGAATTCCGGTGTTGTACTCAGGCAAAGCACCACCTACCCAACAACACAGGAGTCACATGATCTCGTCTACCCATCCTCATTCCAATTTGGCATTCTTCAGGTCATCATGCTTCACTCACACCTCACTCTCCGCCTATCTATACTGTATTTTAACATCTGTATGTTAGAAGTGATCAAGGTCCCAGGACCAAAATGTTCTTCTAATCAATGTTCTAATTTGTATTGATAAAGCCACTGGATGGTGAAACGTCCACAGTAAAGATACCCAGATGTTACACGTGTGTAATTTTCATCTTGTTAGTATTGTATACCACTCATGTACAACTTGTCAAATACTAATATCATGGGATCTTGGTGTGTGGTGTGTGTGTGTGTGTGGTGAGTGTGTGTGTGGTGAGTGTGTGTGTGTGTTGTGTGGAGTGTGTGGTGAGTGTGGTGAGTGTGTGTGTGTTGTGTGGAGTGTGTGTGTGTTGTGTGGAGTGTGTGTGTGTGGTGAGTGTGTGGTGAGTGTGTGGTGAGTGTGTGGTGTGTGTGTGGTGTGTGTACTCACCTAGTTGTGGTTACAGGGGTCGAGTCATAGCTCCTGGCCCCGCCTCTTCACTGGTCGCTACTGGATCACTCTCCCGGCGCCATGAGCTTTATTATACCTCTTCTTAAAGCTATGAATGGATCCTGCCTCCACTACATCACTTCCCAAACTATTCCACTTCCCGACCACTCTGTGACTGAAGAAATACTTCCTAACATCCCTGTGATTCATCTGAGTCTTCAACTTCCAACTGTGTCCCCTTGTTGCTGTGTCCCATCTCTGGAACATTATGTCTCTGTCAACCGTGTCAATTCCTCTCAGTATTTTATGTCGTTATCATGTCCCCCCTATTTCTCCTGTCCTCCAGTGTCGTCAGGTCGATTTCCCTTAACCTCTCCTCGTAGGACATACCCCTCAGCTCCGGGACTAGTCTTGTTGCAAACTTTTGCACATTCTCAAGTTTCTTTACTTGCTTGGCTAGGTGTGGATTCCAAACTGGTGCTGCATACTCCAATATGGGCCTAACGTACACAGTGTACAGGGTCCTGAACGATTCCTTATTAAGATTTCGGAATGCTGTTCTTAGGTTTGCTAGGCGCCCATATGCTGCAGCTGTTATTTGGTTGATGTGCGCCTCAGGTGATGTGTCTGGTGTTATACTCACCCCAAGATTTTTTTCTTTGAGTGAGGTTTGTAGCCTCTGTCCCCCTAGACTGTACTCCGGCTGCGGTCTTCTTTGCCCTTCCCAAATCTTCACGACTTTGCACTTGGTGGGGTTGAACTCCAGGAGCAAATTGCTGGACCAGGTTTGCAGCCTGTCCAGATCCCTTGTAGTTCTGCCTGGTCCTCTTCCGATTGAATTCTTCTCATCAACTTCACATCATCTGAAAACAGGGACACTGGGAGTCTATTCCTTCCGTCATGTCGTTCACAAATACCAGAAACAGCACCGGTCCTAGGACTGACCCTGTGGAACCCCACTCATCACCGGCGCCCACTCTGACACCTCACCACGTACCATGACTCGCTGCTGTCTTCCTGACAGGTATTCCCTGATCCATTGTAGTGCCTTCCCTGTTATCCCTGCCTGGTCTTCCAGTTCTGCACTAATCTCTTGTGTGGACTGTGTCAAACTCCTTCTTACAGTCCAAGAATATGCAATCTACCCACCTCTCTCTCTCCTGTCTTACTACTGTCACCCTGTCATAGAACTCCAGTAAGTTTGTGACACAGGATTTCCGTCCCTGAAACCGTGTTGGCCGTCGTTGATAAGCTCATTCCTTTCTAGGTGCTCCACCACTCTTCTCCTGATAATCTTCTCCATGACCTTGCATACTATACATGTCAGTGACACTGGTCTGTAGTTTAGTGCTACGTTCCTGTCTCCTTTTTTTTAAAAACTGGAACTACATTTGCTGTCTTCCATACCTCAGGTAGTTGCCCTGTTTCGATAGATGTGTTGAAGATTGTTGTTAGGGGTACACATAGCTCCTCTGCTCCCTCTCTCAGGACCCATGGAGATATGTTATCCGCCCCATCGCCTTTGAGGTATCTAGCTCGCTTAGCAGCCTCTTCACTTCCTCCTCAGTTGTGTGTATTGTGTCCAGCACCTGATGGTGTACACCACCTCTCCGCCTTTCTGGAGGCCCTTCTATCTCCTCTGTGAACACTTCTTTTAATCTCATGTTGAGCTCCTCACACACTTTGCGGTCATTTCTTGTGACCTCCCTCCTTCCTTCCTCAACCTCATCACCTGGTCCTTGACTGTTGTTCTCCTCCTGATGTGGCTGTACAACAGCTTTGGGTCAGATTTGGCTTTCGCTGCTATGTCATTCTCGTATTGTCTTTGGGCCCCCTTCTTACCTGTGCATATTCATTTCTGGCTCTACGACTGCTCTCCTTATTCTCCTGGGTCCTTTGCCTTCTATACTTCTTCCATTCCCTGCACACTTGGTTTTGGCTTCCCACCTTTGGTAACCATGGACTCATCCTGGCTTTTCGCTTTTCTTGTTACCCTTGGGTATAAACCCTCAGCTTCTGCAAACCGTTATCATATATTCCATCATCTCGTTTCGACTTTGCCAGCTCTCTGTCCCACTGAACTCCGTGCAGGAAGTTCTTCATGCCTATGTAGTCCTTTTCTTGTAGTTTGGCTTCATTCGTGCAGCCCTTCCTGCTTCCCTCCACTTGTAACTCTACTATGCATTCGAAGCTTAACCATACGATCACTGGCCACTAGGGGCTTTCATATTGATGTCCTCAATATCTGTACTACTCAGGTGAATACTAGGTCCAGTCTTGCTGGTTCGTCCTCTCCTCTCTCTCTCTGGTAGTGTCCCTTAGTGTTGGTACATGAGATTTTCCAGTACCACCTCCATCATCTTAGCCCTCCAGTTTCTTGGCCCCCATGTGGCTCTAAGTTCTCCCAATCGATTTCCTAATGTTGAATCACCCACTGGCCACTTCGGCCAGTGTGTCAACCATCGCTCTATTACTCTCATCATACTCTTGCCTTGGCCTCTTGCTGTTCTGTGGTGGGTTATACATCACTGCAATTTCACCTTTAGACCTCAGACTGAAGGTTCTTTATATAATCTCCTGCTGTATGTGTGTGTGTGTATGTGAGTGATAGTGTGTGTGTGTGTGTGTTGTGTTGAGTGTGTGAATGTTTGGTGTGTGTGTGCATGGTGAGCGTGTGAGTGGAGTGTGCATGGTGAGTGTATGCTTGGTGAGTGTAGTGCTTGGTGAGTGTATGCTTGAGTGTATGCTTGGTGAGTGTATGCTTGGTGAGTGTGTGTGTGTGTTGTACCATTTTGTCCTAGGCACATGTCAATTAGACACTAGGCCTGTTGTATATGTGTATGTGTAAGGAAACACTTCGAAATGTTTCTCCCACCGGTGTGTGTTGAGTGAGTGTGCGGCTTGATGAGTGTGGGGGTGTGGTGTGGGGTGGGGGGTTGAGTTTGTGTTGAGGTGTGGGGGTGGGGGTGGGGGTTGAGGGTGAGTGTGGGTGGAATGTGGGGGTGGTGGGTGGGGGTGAGTGTGGGGGGTGAGTGTGGGGGTGTGGGGGTGAGTGGGGGGTGAGTGTGGGGGGGTGAGTGTGGGGGGGGAGTGGGGGGTGAGTGTGGGGGTGAGTGTGGGGGGGTGAGTGTGGAGGGTTGAGTGTGGGGGTGAGTGTGGGGGTGGAGTGGGTGGGTGAGTGGGGGGTGAGTGTGGGGGTGAGTGTGGGGTGAGTGTGGGGGGGTGAGTGTGGGGGTGAGTGTGGAGGGTGGGGTGTGCGTGTGGGGAGTGTGGGGCTGGAGTGTGGAGGGTGGGGCTGTGCAGTGTGGAGGGTGTGGGGCTGGAGTGTGGAGGGTGTGGGGCTGTGAGTGTGGGGGTGTGGGGCTGTGAGTGTGGAGGGGGGTGGGGCTGTGATGTGGAGGGTGTGGGGCTGGAGTGTGGAGGGTGTGGGGCTGTGAGGTGGAGGGTGTGGGGCTGGAGTGTGGAGGGTGTGGGGCTGTGAGGTGGAGGGTGGGCTGGAGGGGGTGGCTGTGAGTGTGGAGGTGTGGGGCTGTGAGTGTGGAGGGTGGGGTGTGAGGTGGAGGGTGTGGGGCTGTGAGTGGGAGGGTGTGGGGCTGTGAGTGTGGAGGGTGTGGGGCTGTGAGTGTGGAGGGTGTGGGGCTGTGAGTGTGGAGGGTGGGGGCTGTGAGTGGGAGGGTGTGGGGCTGTGAGTGTGGAGGGTGTGGGGCTGTGAGTGTGGAGGTGTGGGGCTGTGAGGTGTGGAGGGTGTGGGGCTGTGAGTGTGGAGGGTGTGGGGCTGTGAGTGTGGAGGGTGTGGGGCTGGAGGTGGAGGGTGTGGGGCTGTGAGTGTGGAGGGTGTGGGGCTTGAGTGTGGAGGGTGTGGGGTGGAGGTGGAGGTGTGGGGCTGTGAGTGTGGAGGGTGTGGGGCTGTGAGTGTGGGGGTGTGGGGCTGTGAGTGTGGAGGATGTGGGGCTGTGAGTGTGGAGGGTGGGGCTGTGGTGTGGAGGGTGTGGGGCTGTGAGTGTGGAGGGTGTGGGGCTGTGAGTGTGGAGGGTGTGGGCTGGGATGGTGGAGGGGGGGCTGGGTGTGGAGGGTGGGGGCTGTGAGGTGGAGGGTGTGGGGTGGAGTGTGGAGGGTGTGGGGCTGTGAGGTGGAGGGTGGGGGCTGGGAGGTGGAGGGTGGGGCTGTGAGGTGTGGGGGCTGTGAGTGGAGGGGGCTGGGAGTGTGGAGGGTGGGGGGGCTGTGAGTGTGGAGGGTGTGGGGCTGTGAGTGTGGAGGGTGTGGGGCTGTGAGTGTGGAGGGTGTGGGGCTGTGGAGGTGGAGGGGTGGGGCTGTGAGTGTGGAGGGTGTGGGGCTGTGAGTGTGGAGGGTGTGGGGCTGGAGTGGGAGGGTGTGGGGCTGTGAGTGTGGGAGGGTGTGGGGCTGGGGAGGTGGAGGGTGTGGGGGTGTGAGTGTGGAGGGTGTGGGGCTGTGAGTGTGGAGGGTGTGGGGCTGTGAGTGTGGAGGGTGGGGGCTGTGAGTGTGGAGGGTGTGGGCTGTGGTGTGGAGGGTATAAGGCTGTGAGTGTGGAGGGTGTGGGCTGAGTGTGGAGGTGTGGGCTGTGAGTGTGGAGGGTGTGGGGCTGTGAGTGTGGAGGGTGGGCTGTGAGTGTGGAGGATGTGGGGCTGTGAGTGTGGAGGGTGTGGGGCTGTGAGTGTGGAGGTGTGGGGCTGTGAGTGTGGAGGGTGTGGGGCTGTGAGTGTGGGGGGGTGTGGGGCGGGAGTGTGGAGGGTGGGGCTGTGAGTGTGGAGGGTGTGGGGCTGTGAGTGTGGAGGGTGTGGGGCTGTGAGTGTGGAGGGTGTGGGGCTGTGAGTGTGGAGGGTGGGGCTGTGAGTGTGGAGGGTGTGGGGCTGTGAGTGTGGAGGGTGTGGGGCTGGAGGTGGAGGGTGTGGGGCTGTGAGTGTGGAGGGTGTGGGGCTGTGAGTGTGGAGGGTGTGGGGCTGTGGGGTGTGGAGGGTGTGGGGCTGTGAGTGTGGAGGGTGTGGGGCTGTGAGTGTGGAGGGTGGGGGCTGTGAGTGTGGAGGGTGTGGGGCTGTGAGTGTGGAGGGTGGGGGCTGTGAGTGTGGAGGGTGTGGGCTGTGGAGGGGTGTGAGTGTGGGGGGTGAGTGTGCAGGGTGTGAATGTAGGGGTGTGTGGGGGTTGTGAGTGTGGGCATGGAGGAGTGTGGAAGCGGATGGGGGTAGTAGGCACAATAAATTAACACTATCAGTGTTAGTGGTCTGCAGACTATTCAACATCTTACCAGAATATATAAAAACACTGCTGGAACAAGTGTAGAAGTCTTCAAGAGGAAACTGGACAAGTACCTTCACCAGGTGCCAGATCAACAACACTGGATGGATTTGTACGGGTCAGTGGGCCACAAGCCTGTCGAAAGGCCAGGCTATGGGGTAGAAAAACTCTCAGAACTCATCAAAGGTGTATCAGAGGTGTTTCTCGAGTGTGGGGGGTGAGGCAAGTGTGTGGGGGTGGGGGGGGCATGCGCAAACAGGGTCTCCCACTGAGGTAGGGTGACCCGAAAGAAGAAACACTTTCACAAATTTCTCGATCACTGTACTGCCAGAGGTGTACCAATACTACAGTTCAGATGACCCTTCCAACAGCAGATATTCGAACCCCCACTGTCCTTCTTCAGAGTGCAGGCACTGCACGCCCACCTCCAGGGCTCATGTCCGGCTAACCTACTTCCTAAATCCTCATAAATATTACAGATCTCATGCTCCAACAGCTTGTCGAGTCGTGAAGACCACTTGCCTCTACTTACTCCTTTCTATATACGTATGTATGTATGCAAAAATATCACAGTAAACAGGTGATGTATGTGCATGTACTCACCTAATTGTGGTTGCAGGGGTCGAGACTCAGCTCCTGGCCCCGCCTCTTCGCTGTCCGCTACTGGGTCTGCTCTCCCTGCTCCATGAGCTTTTTTCATACCTTGTCTTAAAACTATGTATGGTTCCTTTCCTACTATATCTTTTCTAGACTATTCCACTTCCTGACTACTCTGGCTGAAGAAATGCTTCCTAACATCCCTTTGACTCATCTGAGTCTTCAGCTTCCAGTTGTGTCCCCTTGTTTCTGTGTTCCCTCTCTGGAACATCCTGTCACTGTCTACCTTGTCAATTCCCCCCAGTATTTTGTATGTCGTTATCATGTCTCCTCTGACCCTTCTTTCCTCCAGTGTTGTTAGTCCTATTTCCTCAACCTTTCTTCATAGGACAGACCCCTGAGTTTGGCACTAACCTTGTCGCAAAACTTTGCGTGTGTGTGGTACTCACCTATTTGTGGTTGCAGGGTCGAGACTCAGCTCCTGGCCCTGCCTCTTCACTGATCACTACTAGGTCCCTCTCTCCCATATCCATGAGCTTCATCATACCTTGTCTTAAAGCTATGTATGGTTCCTGTGTGTGTGTGTACACGCGCGTGCACAATAATTTCACAAAAATCATTCTGAACCTAACAAAACAAATATATTTCATTGTGTTTCTTTATCATTAAATTATTGTAAACTTATCTAAAATATAATTTGCTGGATTAGGCTAAATTAAATTTTGCTTGTTATAATAAGGTTAGGTAAGTTTTCTAAGGTTCTTTTGTTACAAAATTATTAATTTTTACATTAACATATAAATGAAAAATATATCTTTAAATGTATAAGAGAAAATTTTAGAAAGGACTTAATTTTAAACGAGTTCTTGCTAATTGACCAGTTTTACCTATTCGCATGACACACACACACATATATATATATATACATATATACACAGTGGAACCCCTGAGTTTCGGTCATAATTCATTCCAGAAAGCTGTTCGAGTGCCGTTACACGAATCTGTTCCCATAAGGAATAATGTAAATTAGATTAGTCCATTTCAGACCCCAAAAATACACTTACAATAATACACTTGCATAATTATTCAAGTTGGGAGGTGGCGAAACTCGGGTACCACTTATATATACAGTGATACCCGAGTTTGTACAAAATTCATTCAGAAGGCTGTTCAAGTGCTGTTACCAAACGAATTTGTTCCCATAAGGAATAATGTAAATTAGATTAGTCCGTTTCAGACCCCCAAAAATACACTTACAAAAGCACTTTCAATAATACACTTACATAATTGTTCGAGTTGGGAGTTTGCGAAACTCGGGTACCACTGTGTATATGTATATGTATGTATGTATGTATGTATGTATATGTATATATATATATATATATATATATATATATATATATATATATATATATATATATATATATATATATATATATATATATATATATATATATATATATATATATATATATATATATATATATATATATATATATATATATATATATATATAATATATATATATATATATATATATATATATATAATATATATATATATATAATATATATATATATATAATATATATATATATATATATATATATATATATATATATATATATATATATATATATATATATATATATATATATATATATATATATATATATATATATATATATATATATATATATATATATATATATATAATATATAATATATATATATAATATATATATATATATATATATATATATATATATATATATATATATATATATATATATATATATATATATATATATATATATATATATATATATATATATATATATATATATATTATTTATTTATATTTATATTTAACACGTTGGTTGTTTCCCACTGAGGCAGGGTGACCCAAAAGAAAAAATTTTCATCATTCAACATTTTCACCATCGCGAATACATAATCAATGTCTTTGCAGAGGCACTCAGATACAACAGTTTAGATGTCCCTCCAAACTGCCAATATCCCAAACCCCCTTTTTTAAAGTGCAAGCGTTGCACTTCCCATTTACAGGACTCAAGTCCGTAACCAGTTTCCCTGAATCCCTTCACAAAATATTACCCTGCTCACACTCCAACAGCTCGTCAAGTCACAAAATCCATTCGTCTCCATTCATTCCTATCTAACACGCTCACGCATGCTTCCTGGAAGTCCAAGTCCTAGCCTACAAAACCTCCTTTACCAACGATACACACACACACACACACACACACACATACGCCCCGATGGCATGGTGGCTAGCGCTCTTGCTTCACGCACGGAGGGCCCGGGTTCAATTCCCGGCGGGGCCGGAAACATTTGAAGTGTTTCGTTACACACACACACACACATACATACAACAGGCCTAGTGTCTAATCGACATGTGCCTAGGACAAAATGGTAACTAACACACAGGCCTCTCATAACACAATTTTTTTTATCATGTTTTATTACAGTACTAATCACATTAATACCCCATTAGAACAAGGCTCCAGTGGGTGTTTAATGCAGCTAAGTTGGATAAAAATTGAATTTGAGCTCATGCTCACATGGAAAATTCCCTTTGTGTGGTAAAGCTGGGAAAATATGAGATCGTTGATAACAGATGGTGAATGATGATGTTAGGTGGTGATAGTGCTGGAATTTGATTACAAGTGATGGGACTTTTATGTTGCAAAAGCAGTAAGTGATAATGAAAGGTAGTTTAAGGTGGTGACAGACAATAGATGATGTTAGGTGGTGATAGTGATGGTAGGTGGTCATTTGTGATCAGGCTGGTAGATTGTGGAGGTTGTAGCAGCTACAATATGGAATATTACTGGCCATAAGTGATGGTAGAGGTGTTAAGTGGTGATAAATGGTTTTAGGTGATAATGCTGGAAAATGCTCATAGCTGAAGGGGATGGTAGATTTTGGAGGTGGTAGCAGCTACAGTAGGAAATATTACTGGTTGTAAGTGATGATGGAGAATGCAAAGTGGTGGTAGGTGGTAATAGATGGCGTTAGGTCAACAATCCTCATCTACAAAGTAAGGTATCAAGATCTATATTACTTCTGATGAAATAAACAGAAAAAAATTGTATAGCTTGGAGGTGCTGTGTACCTTACCATATTTTTCATTTATATTTTACACACTGCATAACTCAATTTTACATAAAACACTGCTTTCTGGAATATAACTGCCACATTATGTAAGGTCTTAATGAATGAATGTGTGTGTGTGTATGTATGTACGTATATACAGTGGTACCTCTTTGTTTCGAACAGCTCCCAACTCGAACAATTATGTAAGTGTATTATTTTAAGTGCTTTTGTAAGTGTATTTTTTGGGGTCTGAAACAGACTAATCTAATTTACATTATTCCTTATGGGAACAAATTCGTTCGGTAACGGCACTCGAACAGCCTTCTGGAACGAATTTTGTATGAAACTCGAAGTACCACTGTATACACACACACATATATACATATAGCCTCTCCTCACTTAATGACGGAGTTCCGCTCCTAAAACCACATCGGGAGACGAAGTCATTGCTACACAATGAGCATACTACAGTGGACCCCGAGTAACGAGCACCCTGGAAATCGTACAATTATGTAAGTATAATATTGTAAGTGCTTTTGTAAGTGTATTTTTGGGGGTCTGAAATGGACTAACCTACTTGACATTATTTCTTAACCCTTTGGGGGTCGACAGGCCTTCTCGGAAACCTGTTCCTGGTGTCGAAAAAAATTTTGAAAAAAAAAAAAATTCTTATGAAATGATAAAGAATCCTTTTCCGATCATAACGCCACCAAAATTATGAAATTTGATCGAAAACTAACGGAATTATGCTTTCGCGAAGTTAGCGGTATCACTGACATTTACGCATCGGCGATTTCGCCCAATTTGAGCCCTATTTTCAGCAAATTTCAATGTTTCAGTCTACCAAAATTATAGCTATTTCGCTAGAACTCCATTTCTTCTATCGACTGAGTACAAAAAACTGCCTATTTACCAATTTCAACTACCCAAAATAGTGGTCAGAAAATGGCAATTTGGCCAATTTCACACAAATTTCAAACGATGCCAATTTCAAAATAGAGTCTAGAATAAACAAGGCAGACATTCCTGGCACTAAAATAACATCTCTGTTCATTAGTCACGTCTCCAGGCCCCTCTTACATTACTTTTGCTTTTCATTTTGAATTTTTATTCTCACAAAAAATAGAAGATTTACTGTTATGTATACAACTGCATCATTGTAAAAATGGTATAAATAATATCAGAGCACTTGTGCATGAATATTAGACTCGCCAGTTGATGTGTATTGGACGCATGGTGTGATTTGTTTACTCTTGAACATCGTCAAAAATTGAACATTTTCGCTATTTTGAGCTCAATTTCAAGGTACTTGTCATTGTCAAACCAATCAAAATCATATATATTTCTGTAATATATCTTCCATTCTATCAAATGAGACCAAGAAAACGAGAATACATCAATAAATACCATACGAAAATAGACTGCAAAGTCGCTGTTTTAAACTAAAAAAAGGGTCAGAGTTTTTTTTCTCTCATTATGCAGTGTGTGGTGCAGGATTTTTTTTATACTGCGCACACTGACCACATAGACCAATTCTTTCATATGTAGGGCTACCAGCCGTTTCCCACTTAATTTGAGGCCACTAGAATTTACACGTACTAGTACGGCACCAACCCCTGCTCGTAAAACGTACTAGTACGGCACCGACCCCGAAAGGGTTAAGTAAGTAAATTCGTTCGGTAATGGCACTTGAGCAGGCTTCTGGAATGAATTTTGCTCGTTACTCGGGGGTCCACTGTATAATGGTAGTTGGTTTGTGTCAACCATCTTGATATTGTTTTAATGTCACCTTTGCACCATTTATAACATTTTTAGTATGTTTTTAAATGTTTATACAGTAGTATAATAAACAGAATAAACAGAATAGAGGAAATCAGCTCTAATATACATTATTTAGTTATGCATACTGGTCATAGTCCATCGTAAGTCCAAGTCTTCGGTAAACGAGTACATCGCTAGGTGAGGAGAGGCTGTATGTATGTATGTATGTATGTATGTATACAGTGGTATCTCGGTATACATCCTCAACCCTTTCAGGGTCCAAGCCGTAGATCTACGCATTGTCCACAGGATCCAAGAATTTAAAAAAAAAAAAAATATTTTTTCTTAGATAATCTTTTTCTGAACGTAATAAAACAAAAAGTACTTAATTTGGTGGAAAACTGATGAAATTACACTCGCGAATTTGACTGTCAGCAACATTTACATATCAGCTATTTTGTCCACTTTGACTCCTATTTTAGGCCAATTACATTATTCCAGTTGACCAAATTCTTAGCTATTTCGTTAGTATTACTTCTATTTAATCGATTGAGCACAAGAAACTGCCCAATCAACTATTTCAAGTAGCCAATAGTGATAAAAAATTGGTAATTTCGCCAATTTCACACAAAATTCAAAATATTCCAATTTCAAAACAGCGTCCAGAATAAATAATGAAGGCATTTCTGGCACTAAAATAACATTTCCTCTGTTTATTAGTCATGTTTCCAGGCTTTACAGATGAATTTCATTTTGATTTTTGATTTACATAAAGAATTCTTATTCACACCAAAAAATAGATGAATTACTCTTATGCAATATTGTAATAATTGTATAAACACTATCAGTGCATTTGTAAACGTATATTAGACCCACCAGTTGACGTGAATTGATCGCGTGATATGATTTGTTTACATACTCTTGAAAATCAGCAAAAATCAAACATTTCCGCTAATTTGAGCTCAACTAGAAGCTATTTTCAGTACTAAAACCAATCAAAATCAAATCTATTTCTGTAATATATCTTCCATTCTATCAAATGAGACCAAGAAACCGTGAATACAACCGTAAAAACCACATGAAAATAGACCACAAAGTTGCTGTTTTAATCGAAAAACAAAGTCAGTTTTTTTTTTCTCATTATGCACTGTGTTTTTCAGGATTTACTTTATATGGTGCACACTTACCACATAGATACATTCTCTCATATCTAGGCCCAAATTTACCAATCACAGCTTATCTGAGTGAGCTGAGCTCTTGGCATAGATCTATGGTTTGGACCCTGTGGACAATGTGTAGATCTTGGACCCTGAAAGGGTTAATCCATTCCAGGACCTTGGACTTATACCAAACAGGACGTATACCAAACGAATTTTCCCATAAGAAATATAGGGAAAACGATTAATCCGTTCCCCATGAAAAAAAAATCCTATTGTTATTGGCATATTATACATTAATGGGGTCATATAAAATAATTTAAACACTGCTTAATACTAAAATATGTAATTTAAACACTGCTTAATACTAAAATACATAAATACAAAAGAATTAGATGAAATAAATGCAAATTTAACCTCACTTTACTTTGCTGAAAAGAGTCGAGTGCCTACTAAGGTAGTGCTGAGAAGGGAGGAGGAAGAAATGTTATTGTTTGGAAGGAGAGTCCCCTTCTCTTTTCTGTCTCTCTTCCCTATTTGGACCTGGTTGAAGCTCACCAGGTTTGACTTTTACTAAAAATCTGTCCAAAGAACTTTGCTTCTGCCTTCTCCTCAGGATGTTTCGGAAATGTGACATTGTCTGGTCAATCCAGACAATGCTATTATGGCTTGTTTGGGCTTTGTTGGGGTGGTACTTCTCTGCAAAGTTTTTGACGTCCATCCATTTGGCAAAGATTTCCTTGATTAATGAAGTAGGGGCTTCCTCTATCTCCTCTTCCGAGCCTGAAGAGAGTGCATCCATCTTAGTCTTGTGCGCCTCCTCAAGTTCCTGCAGCTCCTCAGTGGTCAACTCTTCCCTGTGCCCCTCCAATAACTCCTCCACATCGAAAGAGGGGTAAACAAGGGTAGTGCGAGGTGTCGTGACTCATTTTGACCCATACAAGCTCTAGCATGCGAGTCGTATTCCAAACATAGGTCGTATACCAAGCAAAAATTGGACTTATTCCAAAGCGGACATATACCGAGGTACCACTGTACATACATACATACATGTATGTATGTATGTATAAAATATGCAGTAAGGTCACAGTAAACAGGTGATATAATAATATGCAAAACCACCACTGTGAAAAGAATAGTGAACTTCCAAGCGCTTTTGTGATTTCTCACATCAAGGAAAACACACACACACACACACAAAGAGAGAAAGAGAGAATTGTGAGTGAATGATGATGAAAGTGTTTTTCTTTTTTGGGTCACCCTGCCTTGGTGGAAGACAGCCGACATTTTGAAATGGTCAATTTCAAAAGTATGACTTATTATTTCAAACTGATTGCTTCAATGATCTTCAGTTTTGTGGAGTGACTGAACAGAGATGTAGATACAGGATGTTACTTAGTTACAATAGAAAAAACAATGGGACAAGATGTGTTACTAATTTTTTTTTATAAAAGTTGAAGGAAGGCTGGAAGAAAAACAGGGACATAATTGAATGAGCTGGTTTTGTTGGACACAGCATATTGTTGTTTGTTACATTGGGAAGATGAGGCACTTTTTAACAATAGCTCTGAATCAAATGGCAGATAGGGAACCTTTCAATGCTTTAGGCAATAAATTCCAGACCTTAGGGCCTTTATGCGCAGTGAGCTTTTTGCTGAGGTTGAGCCAGACACGGGACGTCAAAGAGGGTTTTGTGCATGCCTGTGTTCTGTTGCAGCTATCAAGGAAAAATTTCAGAGAAGGGTTTATATCGGAATTGATTATTCTATATATAAAGTAGGCACAGTAGTATGAGTGCATATTTTGTATATTAAGTTCAAGCTTTTAAAGAGCAAGGGAGTGATTTGTCTAGCACAGGAATAGGTAATAGTCCACACAGTGGCTTTTTGTAGGGTTATTAATGGTTTTAGGTGATTTGGTGTAGTAGATCCCAAGGCACAAATACCATAGTGAGGTAAGGGTAGATTAGAAATTGGAGATACTACACAGTAATGTATCTTGGAGAGGAAGCCTACTGTTTTGGAGACCTTCTTGGCTATGTGTTGGATGTGGGTATTAAATTTTAAGTTGCAGTCAAGGTGTAGACCTAAGAATTTACCCTCAGTGTGTCTTGCAATGGAAGAATCATTGATCATTATGTTTACTTGGATATTTGATGCTCTGATCCCAAACTTCTTGTAGTAGGTTCTGTCAATATTAAGGGTGAGTTTGTTTGTAGTAACCGTGTAGATATTTTTAGAAGCTAATCATTAACAGTGTCGCTAAAAGAAGTCAGATTTGAGTGGGAGATCACATGTCACGTCATCTGCAGACATAACAGGTTCAAGGAGATAAGATGCATTGGTGAGATCATTGATATAAATAAAGAGGAGCAAAGGAACAAGGGCATTGCCTTGGGGCACTCCTAGGTTGACAGGCCGAGTTGACAAAGTTATGCCGTTGGTAGAGACATAGTGGTGTCTACTGCTAAGATAAGACTTTAGGTATGCTAGTATATGACCTCTGACCCCATAATGTTCTAGATTAAGGTACAGGATGTTGTGGGCCACTGTATCAAAAACTTTCCGCAGGTCTAAGAAGAGGCCCAGAGGATATTCATTTTCAAGAGCTTCATAAAACAGTTTAAACATTTTCATAACTGCATAATTTGTACTTTTTTCAGCCTAAAACCAAACTGGCAGAGGTTGAGTAAATTGTGAGACATTACAAAAGAGTAAACTCATTTATGGATTATTATTTCAAAGATTTTAGACTGCAATGGCAAGTTATTTACTTCAGTTGGATCGCCTGCTTTGAGGATCAGAGTAACCTTTGCTACCTTAAGCATTGTTGGGAAAATGACAGTTGCAAAAGTAAGTGACAACACATGAGCTGTTTTTTTTGTACACTAGTGGCAGCAAATTAGAAAAGTTTCCTACAGTGGACCCTCGGTTAACGAAAAAAATTCATCCCAGAAGCCTGCTCAAGTGCCATTACCGAACGAATTTACGTCCTTAAGAAATAATGTCACGTAGGTTAGTCTATTTCAGACCCCCAAAAATACACTTCCACATGCAATTAAAAAATTATACTTACATAATTGTACGATTTCCGGGGTATTCGTTAACCAAGGGTCCACTGTATCTCGTTTTTCAGTGAATTTATTATAAATGTTATCTGCTAAGATTAGTTGGAGTTACACGACGTAAATTCGCAAAATTTCCAGTACTCGCCTGAGTAACTGAAGTTTGAATTTTGCAAAACACACACACACACAAGGCACAGAACTTGCTCCCATCCTATTCCTCATCCTCATATCAGACATTGACAGGGATATAAGCCACAGTGCTGTGTCTTCCTTTGCAGATGACACCCGAATCTGTATGACAGTGTCCACCGTTGAAGACACTGCAAGACTCCAAGCAGACATAAACCAAATCTTTAAATGGGCTGCAGAAAACAATATGAAGTTCAATGATGAGAAATTTCAATTACTCAGATACGGAAAACGTGAAGAAATTAAAATCTCATCGGAGTACAAAACTAATTCCAACCACACAATAGAGCGAAAACTAATGTCAAAGACCTGGGAGTGATCATGTCAGAGGATCTCACCTTCAAGGACCATAACAATGTAGCAATTGCATCTGCTCGAAAAATGATAGGATGGATAATGAGAACCTTCAAAACCAGGGATGCCAAGCCCATGTTGACACTTTACAGATCGCTTGTTCTATCTAGGCTGGAATATTGCTGCACACTAACGGCACCTTTCAAGGCGGGTGAAATTGCTGACCTTGAAAATGTGCAGAGAACCTTCACCGCACGCATAAGTGCGATAAACCACCTCAACTACTGGGAACGCTTGAAGTTCCTAAACCTGTACTCTCTAGAACGCAGGCGTGAGAGATACATTATTATATACACATGGAAAATTCTCGAGGGCTTAGTACCAAACTTGCACACAAAAATCACTCCGTACGAAAGCAAAAGACTCGGCAGGCGATGTAACATCCCCTCAATGAAGAGCAGGGGTGCCACTAGCACGTTGAGGGACAACACAACAAGTGTGAGGGGCCCAAGATTATTCAACTGCCTCCCAGCATACATCAGGGGGATTACCATCAAGCCCCTGGCTGTCTTCAAGCAGGCACTGGACAGGCACCTCAAGTCGGTACCTGATCAGCCGGGCTGTGGTTCGTACGTTGGACTGCGTGCGGCCAGCAGTAACAGCCTGGTTGATCAGGCTCTGGTCAAACAGGCGGCCTGGTCACAGACCGGGCCGCGGGGGCGTTGACCCCTGGAATTCTCTCCAGGTAGACTCCAGGTAGACACACACACACACACAAAGATGAGCTATGACTCGACCCCTACAACCACAGTTAGGCGAGTACATGTACACACACACACACACACACACACACACATATTGGAGCATGCAGCACCAGCTTGGAACCCACACCTGGTCAAACACGTCAAGAAATTAGAGAAAGTGCAAAGGTTTGCAACAAGGTTAGTTCCGGAACCAAGGGAAATGTCCTATGCAGAAAGGTTAAGGGAAATCAGCCTGACGACATTGGAGGACAGGAGGGTTGGGGAGACATGATAACGACATACAAAATACTGCGTGGAATAGATAAGGTGGACAGAGACAGGATGTTCCAGAGAGGGGGGACAGAAACAAGGGGTCACAATTGGAAGTTGAAGACTCAGATGAGTCAAAGGGAAGTTAGGAAGTATTTCTTCAGTCATAGAGTTGTCAGGAAGTGGAATAGTCTAGCAAGTGATGTAGTGGAGGCAGGAACCATACATAGCTTTAAGACGAGGTATGATAAAGCTCAAGGAGCAGAGAGAGAGGACCTAGTAGCAGTCAGTGAAGAGGCGGGGCCAGGGGCTAAGTCTCGACCCCTGCAACCACAATTAGGTGAATTAGGCGAGTACACACACACACACACACGAGTGGTGGAGCAGCTAGAAAGGAATGAGCTTATTCACAACAACCAGCACGGTTTCAGGGAAGGGAAATCCTGTGTCACAAACCTACTGGAGTTCTATGACAAGGTGATGGCAGTAAGGCAAGAGAGAGAGGGGTGGGTAGATTGCATTTTCTTGGACTGTAAGAAGGCTTTTGACACAGTTCCATACAAGAGATTAGTGCAAAAGTTGGAGGACCAGGCAAGTATAACAAGGAAGGCAATGGATCAGAGAATACCTAACAGGAAGGCAACAGGGAGTTGTGGTACGTGACGAGGTGCTAAACTGGGCACCTGTGACGAGTGGGGTTCCACAGGGGTCAGTCCTAGGACTAGTGCTTTTTCTGGAACATGTTAATGTGTGTAGGAGAGAGGGAGATTATTTCCCAGTAAAAGAAGGCCTTGGACAAGGATGTGTGATGTCACCGTGGTTGTTCAATATATTTATAGATGGGGTTGTAAGAGAAGTGAATGCGAGGGTCTTGGCAAGAGGTGTGAGGTTAAAAGTCAAAGAATCAAATACAAAGTGGGAGTTGTCACAGTTGCTTTTTGCTGATGACACTGTGCTTTTGGGAGATTCTGAAGAGAAGTTGCAGAGGTTGGTGGATGAATTTGGTAGGGTATGTAAAAGAAGAAAATTGAAAGTGAATATAGGAAAGAGTAAGGTGATGAGGATAACAAAAAGAGGTGACGAAAGATTGGATATCAGATTGGAGGGAGAGAGTATGGAGGAGGTGAATGTATTTAGATATTTGGGAGTGGACATGTCAGCAGATGTGTCTATGAACGATAAGGTGAATCATAGAACTGATGAGGGAAAAAGGGTGAGTGGTGCACTTCGGAGTCTGTGGAGACAAAGAACTTTGTCCATGGAAGTAAAGAGGGGAATGTATGAGAGTATAGTTATACCAACACTCTTATATGGGTGTGAAGCATGGGTGATGAATGTTGCAACGAGGAGAAGGCTGGAGGCAGTGGAGATGTCTTGTCTGAGGTCAATGTGTGGTGTGAATATAATGCAGAGAATTCAGAGTTTGGAAATTAGGAGGAGGTGCGGGATTACCAAAACTATTATCCAGAGGGCTGAAGAGTTGTTGAGGTGGTTCGGACATGTAGAGAGAATGGAACGAAACAGAATGACTTCGAGAGTGTATAAATCTGTAGTGGAGGGAAGGCGGGGCAGGGGTCGGCCTAGGAAAGGTTGGAGGGAGGGGGTAAAAGAGGTTTTGTGTGCGAGGGGCTTGGATTTCCAGCAGGTATGCGTGAGCGTATTTGATAGGAGTGAATAAAGACAAATGGTTTTTAATACTTCATGTGCTGTTGGAGTGTGAGCAAAGTAACATTTATGAAGGGATTCAGGGAAACCGGCAGGCCGGACTTGAGTCCTGGAGATGGGAAGTAGTACTGTGTCTGCACACTGAAGGAGGGGTGTTAATGTTGCAGTTTTATAAATGTAGTGTAAAGCACCTCTCTGGCAAGACAGTGATGGAGTGAATGATGATGAAAGTTTTTCTTTTTCGGGCCACCCTGCCTTGGTGGGAATCGGCCAATGTGTTAATAAAATAAAATAATAAAATGTTAATGACATGATGGAAGGGATTATTATTATTATAATCAAATAGAAGCGCTAAAAGTGATGAAAGGGATAGAGGTGTCCCTGTTTGCAAACGATGTGAAGCTAATGAGAAGAATTCAATCAGACAAGGATCAGGCAGGACTACAAAGGGATCTGGACAGGCTGCAAGCCTGGTCCAGCAATTGGCTCCTAGAATTTAACCCCACCAAGTGCAAAGTAATGAAGATCAAGGAAGGGTAACGAAAACCACAGAGTATACAGTCTAAGGATTCAAAGACTGCAAACCTCACTCAAGGAAAAGGATCTTGGATTAAGCATAATACCGAACACATCTGAGGAGCACATCATCCAAATAACTGCTGCAGCACATGGACAACTAGCAAACCTAAGAATATCATTCCGACACCTCAGTAAGGAATCATTCAGGACTCTGTACAAAGTGTACGTCAGGCCCATACTGGAGTATGCAGCACCAGTTTGGAACCCACACCTGGTCAAGCACGTCAGAAATTAGAAAAAGTGCAAAGGTTTGCAACGAGACTAGTCCTGGAGCTAAGGGGCATGTCCTACGAGGAGAGGTTAAGGGAAATTGACCTGACGACACTGGAGGACAGGAGAAAGAGAGGGACATGATAACGACATACAAAATACTTTAAGGAATTGACAAGGCAGACAGACAGGGTGTTCCAGAGATGGGACACTGCAACAAGGGTTCACAACTGGAAGTTGAAGACTCAGATGAGTCACAGGGATGTTAAGAAGTATTTCTTCAGTCACAGAGTTGTCAGGAAGTGGAATAGTCTGGAGAGTGATGTAGTGGAGGTAGGATCCATACATAGCTCTAAGAAGAGGTATGATAAAGCTCATGGAGCAGGGAGAGAGTGGACCTAGTGGCGACCAGAGAGGAGGCGGGGCCAGTAGCTGTGACCCGACCCCTGCAACCACAGTTAGGCGAGTACAATTAGGCGAGTACACACGCGCATGCATACACATGAACACATGCTCACACTTGCACACACACAGGTACAGAGGCTAGAAGAGGCAAGAATAACAGGAAAAGCACTGCAATGGATCAGGGAATACCTGACAGGAAGAAACAATGAGTGATGGTATGTGACAAGATGTCAGAATGGGTGCATGTACTGAGTGGGGTTCCATAAAGGTCAGTCCTAGGGCCGGTGCTATTTCTTGTACAGTGGACCCTCGGTTTTTGTAATTAATCCGTTCCAGAGGGAGTTACTAACACCGGATATTATGAACTCCGAATCTATTTGCCCCCATAAGAAATAATGGAAATTCAATTAATCCGTTTCAGACACCCAAAAGTATTAAAATAAAACATTCTTGTACATTAAATATACATTAAATTACACAGAAAACAATGAGACATGAAGAATAAAACAATAATAACACGACACTTACCTTTATTGAAGAGTTGCTGATGTGTGAAAGACAGGCGGAGGGGAGAGGATGGAAGAGTTGCTATTGTTTGGAAGGGAAATCCCCATCCATAAAGACTTCAGGAACCAAGTCCTTTTCTTGGGTTACTTCCCTTCTTTGTTTTTTAATGCCACTAGGACCAGCTTAAGAGTCACTGGACCCCTGTTGCTCAAAAAGTGTTCCAGAGAGTTCTGTTTCTGGCGCATGTTTGAAGCTGTGCCGGTGACAGGGGTGTGTGTTTGGGGACAAGACAAGATAGTCCTTCAATATGACACTAATATAAACTCTACCGCTTATTTATCTATCACAATTCATCTAATATGACATAACAATATTAATAACATAGAAACATGACATACACTCTAGAATGAATAAAATATCATTACGAATGTGAGGACTGGTGTTGTGTTGTTTGTTGTTAGGTGTATAAGGGCCACTGAAAGATAAGCCTTACATAGTGATGGCCGCCACACACACGGTGGTGTTGTCAGTCGCCCTATATAACTCCAACAACATTGGAGGAGTTAAGTTTCGTGTCGTCATTTTTCTATTGCTTAATCGCTTAACTTAATTGCTACACTGTTAATGCTACACTTTATCGCTGGCTGGCACTATAGCCTTTATCATCAACTGCTGCTTTAGTATCATAACATATCGTAGAAACACTGAATCACTTAAGAAGACACATTCTCCCCTCTCAGCCCTTTACCAAAGGTCTGGCACTAGGAGCTTTCTTTGGGACCATGGTGGCTTATTTAGCAGTTGCAAGCACTAAAAACAATGGAATAATGACAAAATGTATGGTATGAATGCATGGGTGACTGTCACTCGCTGGTAAACAATGGCACACTGACTCTGAATTGAGTGTCGGGCCGCGCGGGCCAGGCGTACGCATCCAGGACGAATTACGATCTCCGAGCGGATCTACGATCACTGAACCAATGTTTTTATGAAAAATGTTACGAACTCCAATGACTATGAACACCGGGGGTCCACTGTATATGTGAATGACATGACAGAAGGGAGAGTCAGAGGTGTCCCTGTTTGCAGACAATGTGAAACTAATAAAGAGAATAAAAGCAGATGAGACTCAGGAAAAACTACAAAGGGATCTGGACAGGCTTAAAGCCTGGTCCAACAATGGCTCCTTGAGTTTAACCCCAACAAGTGCAAAGTTATCAAGCTTGGGAAAGGACAGAGAAAACAGCAGATGGAGGACAGGCTCAAAGGTCAAAAGCTGCAAACCTCACTCAAGGAGAAGGATTTTGGGGCGAGTATCATGCTGTGCACTTCCCGAGGTGCACATCAACCAAAATAACTGCTGCAGAATATGGGCATCTGTCATTTCAACATATAAGCAAGAAGTCATTCATGACACTGTACACTGTGTATGTCAGGCGCATATTGGAGTACATAGCACCAGTATGGGACCCACACCTGGCAAGTACTTCAAGAAATTAGAGAAGGTGCAAAGGTTTGCAACAAGCAGTCCCAGAGCTAAGGGAAATGTTCTATGAGGAGAATGAGGAGAGGTTAAGGGAACTCACCCTGACAACACTGGAGGAAAGGAGGGAAAGGGGAGCCATGATAATGACTTATAAAATACTAAGAGAAATTGACAAGGTGGAAAGGACCAGTGTGTGTGAGTACACACACACACACACACACACACACACACAATATATATATATATATATATATATACAGTGGACCCCAGAGTTTCGGTCACCTCGGAAATCGAACAATTATGTAAGTTTAATATTGTAAGTGCTTCTGTATGTGTATTTTTGGGGGTCTGAAAGGACTAATCTAATTTACATTTTTCCTTAAGGGAACAAATTCGTTCGGTAATGGCACTTGAACAGCCTTCTGGAATGAATTATGACTGAAACTCGAGGGTCCACTCTGTGTGTGTGTGTGTTATATAATATATATATATATATATATATATATATATAATTTATTTATTTATATAATACATACATATAGTGTTCATACAAAACAGGTCAAGTGTATGCCAACGAGTGCCTTCGACAATAACAAAAAACGCACACAATTCAAGGTCAAAGTTCCTTAAAAGGTAGCATGTTCAACTTAGTGTATAGTTTTATTTTAAAGTTATTATACAGGATTTCTGCAAAGTCTTTTTTCTCCAATTACAAAAATTTATTACAATGCAGCAAAAGATAATAAATGCAATTCTCTGCAGACAAAAGAACAATTTCCATAATCTTAAGTTCCATGACAGAGGGACTCGGCATGAAAACCCACACACTTTCCTATTATCACACACACAGATTTATTCTTCTATGGGTTTGTGAAGGAAAACACTCCAGGTTTGAATAAATGATGGCTATCACAGAAGTCACACTGGATATGTTGGACAATAAACTGAATGACCTAGAGTTTCTACCAAATATTTTACTGGCCACTAGAGCTGCACAATGTGAGGATGCATTGATTAGACAACCATGACTCTGTGTATCAAGTTTATTATTTAAGCTATCATTTGGAGACTCCTGCATTTTTATATCTTACCAATCTGTTGTAAACAAATTTTAAAATTGGGAAAAAGAAGTTTGTTGACACCCTGTATATTCCTCAATAACATACCTTGTGGATAATCCATACTGGTTTATTTCCTGTACTGGTAGTGTACTTCTTTCCTGAAACATAAATAAATATAAATCAGGTTTTATGGGGAAACAACAGTAATTTTAAGTACAGTATAATTATTTAATTATGACTACAATCAAACTCTCCAGTACAATATTCAGTGTTGATGTACTGGACAGTTAGATGTGTTAGTTGTATTCAGTAGCTTCTTTGTGCAAATTCTACTGTTAAAGATTATTCCCAATGGATTTTTTTTTTAAGTACTTCCCAGGAAAGAACCCACACCTGTCAACTAACTCTTGGGTATTTATTTACTGTTAGGTAACAGGGTAGCACGTTCAATTCAGTGGCCTTATAGAACAATCCTAGATGCCTGCAAGGAGGATGAAGGGTGATAGCAGAGAAATTTACTGCTTACAAGCAGCCTTAACCTGGGTTTATTTGCTCGCCAAGGCCTTTGTCAACATACTGCCCAAAATGCCCTGCATACTAGGGGCTTTTGGCATGTACACCTCATGTAATCTCAATAACCAAATGTAATTCTTTGTATCATGTCCAAATAAACTACTATTATTATTATTATTATTATTACTGCTTAGTGTCACAACAGCCTAATTCTTTTGCCTGAACCTTGCATGTGAAATAAAGATTTAGTACTGTTATACAGTAAACTTTAATATTAAAAAAAAAAGCTATTGGATATGATGCTATTTTTAGCAAATGTAATTAAAAAAAAAAAAAAAAAAAAAAAAAAAAGTACATCCAACATAGAAAAGCCTGCACAATGAAGGCCTTTTCACAGGCTTTTCAATTTGGGATGCATTGTTTCAATCACATTTACAAAAAAATCAATTTATAAAGCTCTATAAGGGAGTTTGTGGTATGTAAAGTTTATCACAAAAATACCTTAAAATGCACATATTACTGTACCTATTTTCAATTTTTAAACTGCAACTATCAAGAACTAGAAGTATAGACTAACATTATTCATGAATAATAAACTACACTTTAATAAGTAAACATGTAGCAGATAAAATTTAATAGTATCTGCTTGTTGACACACCACTATAAGAAACATAAGCTTTTTCAGGAAATCTACAATTTATTTTAGATGGTTATGTAAAATTGTACAACAGCACTGAAGGCATATCTGATTGTTAATAATAGTTTGTAAATGTCTATAATACCTATTGTAACCTATTTACCAAAACCTAATTAACAGCTATGCTCATTTATTAGTCACCACCTTTTTTTCAGCTGCACTTACTAATGTAACCAACAATTAGTCCAGTTTAGATTATTATTGTCACCCATTTCTGTATGAGCAATGTATCATATGGAAATAAGCTATGAATTTAAACTGTCTTTATATTGAAACATGTTGTACCAAGCTTAGCATTTAAACAATCTAAACCTTGCCCATGCATTATTTTTTAATTGTACATCCTAATGAAAAGGCATAGTATTAGAGTGCCTGAAATTTTTCATTTTACTGATACATTATGTAGTTTTAATATAGATAACCCAGTGATCAAACAGTGTAACCTACTTCCACTGAAGTCCTAAGTATTTGTTTCATATGTATGCACACATTCAGGCTTCCTTATATTCATCCTATGATGATACTAAACATACACACAACTGCTTTTATGTATAATTATAAAAATAAAATTAATACTATAATATCGACTTATCACTGCATATTAAGTATTCTTTAGCTCTAATCTCTATGAACATTTGGCTCAAAACAGAAGAGACCTGGGTTGAAATCCTGAATGGTGAGACATCTGGACAATTACCTAGCACTAAATGGAAACATAGGAATCAGCTAACTCTTGTGGATCATACCCTGAGGGACACCCTAAAAGAAAAAAAAATGGAAATAAGCCCCACTGGCTTTCTTGTATTAACCCTTTGATTTTGTTGTCTATATTATTAAGGTTATAATTGATCAGCATGCATATATGCCTATGAAAATTAATAGGGACAACTTTTATTTGAGGGTTATCCTAAGTTACATTGATATAATGCATTTTGTAGCCATAACATGTGCCTTCAAGACCACTGTAAAAAAAAAAAAGATATGTATATTTGGCTTCATAATGTTCTGACATTTTTATTCTATAGACATCCGATCTGTCAATATTATTATCATTTACTTATCCAAATACCTCAGATGTTGAAAATGGGTGTCATGTAGTGATATTGGTGTGCTTTTTACAAGTATTACAGTTCTGTCTTAAGTTACTACAACAATGTTCTATCATATCATCAAATAACGTCCTTACCACTTGACACCTCATAGCCTTTCCTCCACAAAACTGCATCAGTTATTTGCTGAATGATAGTCCAAGTGTTTTAGGCTGACTCAGCCATATTCTGAATATTCTTATTTTTACTGAAAATATCACAATTATCTGATTATGTATTTCCATGACATCTTCGGCTGCATCAGCCATTATTGCTAGTGGTCACTGGATACAATTCCTTGAGTTTCTTTGTATGCCAGCTCACAGACCACAAGCTCCATAACTGATTAATTTCTCCAAACCTTCGGTAGCTTTCTTCAGATACAAACAGATGTATTGTTAAAATCGTTCTGTAGATTTATAAAGGTAAACTACAAGTGTTCCAGTCTTCAAATGCTATATTAATTTATCCAAAACGCTACTACACTTATCCTTGTACACAGTATATACGAAACGGTAACAACCGTCCTGAGGGAGCCTGTGTTTGGGGTTGAGTCCAATATGGCCTCCCTCACAGCAAAACCGAAGACATAGCGAGAAAAAACCTTTCCTATACAACAATCGTGGCACCTTCAATATATGTTACTCGTTCTATTATCCTGCCAGTACACCTATAATATCTGGGACCACACACCGAGGTACATCAAGACCAACAAAAGCAAAAGATGAACAATACTTACAATATGTAAGACGAGTGGAGATTGCTTTGGGTGTCATGCTGTGCAGTAGTTGCGGGAGCGGCCGCCAGAGCGCCGCCTCCCAGCCAACAGTCGGCCATTTGCATCCTCGGAGTAAACAAACCATCAGCTGACCCGACCTCTCCACCCACCTCCACATTATTCCATTCTACCTCTTCACCCTCAACGTTTATTGGACGGTTGCGCCCAGTAGTCGTAAAGCTGGATGCAATGGAGAGTTGGGGTTTTCCATGGTCAGGCAGAGATGTGTTGAAGGGGGAAATAACGCCTGTTCTACCAGTTGAAAGGATTTGATTCCACAAGCCTTCAAGCCCCGCCCACTGGACAGTGTAATCTGTGGTGACTATATCTTGCTGCTACTTGCATTGAAAACTTGCAAATAGCATGAAACACAAGACATATGTGCGGATAGCTAAACGTCCTTCTTAAGTCATCATACACACTGCAGTAAACACGTTTGTGGAAACTAGAAGCCAGGAGACAAACGGAATGTTATTTTGCCAAGCACCTCACGCGTGAGTCAATTTTTAATTAACATAAGTTTGTAGATATGAGTTTAAAAATCCTTTTTTTTTCAAAACACATGTACGTGTATAAAACAAAAGCTTTTTGCTTTGGCTAATTCATTAGTCCAGAAATGTAATTAAAACACGTTTCCAAAGGTTATAATAAATGCGCCGTATTAAATTATATATTTATAATGCAGTAAAACTTGATTGTTACATTTATAATTCTTTGCCATCAATAGAAATACTGTAGTTGTTAAGCTAGTTAGTGATGGAAAAATAATTAATATTAAAACATTTTTCAAGGATTGCGCAGAAATGCTTTATATGCATCATTGTTTACAATTTACCAGTGAAAGACTCATGATTCAAAGAATTAAAGCTATCCTTACCTTCCTTGGATCAAACCTGATTATTTTTAATTCCTCAGGTGTTGTATAACCCCTAAATTCATATTAGTTACTGGATTCAGTGGTCTTGTTTGGACGGCTGCCGTTTATTAATAATTATGTTAATTATTTTAGTATGTTAATATGCATAATTTGAGTTTTTTAATAACTGCCAATTAAAAATGTTCAGAAATTCTTGCTTTAATTAACCACACACATACACGGGGCCAGGAGCTGTGACTCGGCCCCTGCAACCACAACTAGGTGAGTACACAAACACACACACACACCTTAGTGAGGAATCGTTCAAGACACTGTACACCGTGTACGTCAGACCCATGATGGAGTATGCAGCACCAGTTTGGAACCCACACCTGGTCAAGCACGTCAAGAAATTAGAGAAAGTGCAAAGGTTTGCAACAAGGTTAGTTCCAGAGCTAAGGGGAATCGGCCTGACGACACTGGAGGATAGGAGGGTTAGGGGAGACATGATAACGACATACAAAATACTGCGTGGAATATACAAGGTGGATAGAGACAGGATGTTCCAGAGAGGGGACAGAAACAAGGGGTCACAATTGGAAGTTGAAGACTCAGATGAGTCAAAGGATGTTAGGAAGTATTTCTTCAGTCATAGAGTAGTCAGGAAGTGGAATAGTCTAGCAAGTGATGTAGTGGAGGCAGGAACCATACATAGCTTTAAGACGAGGTATGATAAAGCTCATGGAGCAGGGAGAAAGAGGACCCAGTAGCAATCAGTGAAGAGGCGGGGCTAAGAGCTGAGTCTCGACCCCTGCAACCACAATTAGGTGAATTAGGCGAGTACACACACATACACACAAAAGAACATAAGAAAGAAGGAGCACTGCGGCAGGCCTACTAACCCAAGCTGGTCAGATCCAACTCACCCAATCTGGTCAGGTCCAACTCACCCACCTACACCCACTACACGACGTTTTAGCTTCAATGTTACTCGGGAGTTTGTTCCACTCATCCACAACTCTGTTACTAAACCAGTGCTTTTCAATATCCTTTCTAAATCTAAATCTTTCCAGCTTGAAACAATTGCTGCGAGTCCTGTCTTGGTTAGATATTTTTACCACGTTATTTACATCCCCTTCATTTATTCCTCTTTTCCAGTTATACACCTCAATCATATCCCCTAATTCTACGCCATTCAAGAGAGTGCAGATTCAGGGCCCTCAGTCTGTCCTCATAGGAAAGATTTCTGATACATGGGATCAACTTTGTCATCCTTTGTACGTTTTGTACTCCCTAGAACGCAGGCGGGAGAGATTCATGATTATATACACTTGGAAAATCGTAGAGGGATTAGTACCAAACTTGAACACGAAAATCACTCCCTATGAAAGCAAAAGACTCGGCAGACGATGCAACATCCCCGCAATGAAAAGCAGGGGTGCCACTAGCACGATAAGAGACAATTTGTGTCAGGGGCCCAAGATTGTTCAACTGCCTTTCAGCATACATTAGGGGGATTATACCTGGAGAGGGTTCCGGGGGTCAACGCCCCCGCGGCCCGGTCTGTGACCATGAAGAGTGTCATCATGGGCTTGGCATCCCTAGTTTTGAAGGTTCTCATTATCCATCCTGTCATTTTTCTAGCAGATGTGATTGATACAATGTTATGGTCTTTGAAGGTGAGATCTTACATGATCACTCCCAGGTCTTTTACATTAGTTTTTCTTGAAGACCCCTGGCTGTCTTCAAGAAGGCGCTGGACAGGCACCTAAAGTCAGTACCTGACCAGCCGGGCTGTGGTTCGTACGTCGGGTTGCATGCAGCCAACAGTAACAGCCTGGTTGATCAGGCCCTGATCCACCATGAGGCCTGGTCACAGACCGAGCCGCGGGGGCGTTGACCCCCGAAACCTTCTCCAGGTATACTCCAGGTACTTCCAGCGCATTTATGTTCATTCTGTAATACGGTGAACAGAACTGTGCAGCATAATCTATATGAGGCCAAACCAACGATATATAGATTTGAAGAATAACCTGAGGATTCGTTTATACTTCTTGATATGAAACCAAGAATTCAATTCGCTTTATTGCGTACACTTACGCACTGTTGTCTTGGTTTTAGATTACTAACCAGAACTTCTAAATCTTTTTCGCAATCAGTGATTAAGATCTGCATTATTTAGTTTATAAGTGTCATGGTTATTTTTCTTTCCAACGCTTAGAACTTTGCATTTGTCTATATTAAACTGCATCTGCCACTTCTCCGACCACTGCATCAGTCTATTCAGATCTTCCTGTAGCGCTCTAGTTAGTGTCCTTGTCAGAATTAATTTGACGGTCTTTTTTGGTGTCGTCGGCAAACTTGCTTATATCGCTATTTATTCCCTCATCTGTGTCGTTTATACAAATTGTGAACAACAAAGGGTCCAACACTGACCCCTGTGGAACAGTTTACACATACACACACACAATATATATATATTATTGTAACCACGAACGAGTGGTATTGATCAATAACAACACTGCACTAGCCAAGGACTCGAACTCATGTTGTACTGGCCCGCCTGTGGTGAACGAGAAGCACAGCCTGGTTGATCAGGCTCTGATCCAACAGGAGGCCTGGTCACAGACGGGGCCGCGGGGGCGTTGACCCCTGGAATTCTCTCCAGGTAGACTCCAGGTAGGTAGACATGACTTTAATCCACAGGACCACCAAATCCTACAAAGATATATATATATATATATATATATATATATATATATATATATATATATATATATATATATATATATATATATATATATATATATATATATATATACATACATACATACATACATACATATACACATACATGCATACACATACATGCATACACATACATGCATATACACATACATGCATATACACATACATGCATATACACATACATGCATATACACATACATGCATATACACATACATGCATATACACATACATACATATACACATACATACATACATATACACATACAATATTTCTTCTGTCACAGAGTTGTCAGGAAGTGGAATAGTCTGGGAAGTGATGTAGTGGAGGCAGGATCCATACATAGCTTTAAGGAGAGGTATGATAAAGCTCATGGAGCGGGTAGAGTGACCGAGTAGCGGCCAGTGAAGAGGCGGGGCCAGGAGCTGTGAATCGACCCCTGCAACCACAACTAGGTGACTACATATACACATACATATGCATGAGTTTAGAACTTTTCATTAATAATAATAAAGGGAAAACACTGAACCAGGAAGTGCTGTAATAATATTAACGTTATACTTGGGAAATGTAAGGTAGGTGGGTCCAGTAGTTTCGAAATTTGAAGAATGTTTTAATTCTGTTGATCTTTCAACACTAGAGCAGTAAAACATAAATACAACACATAAGAAATAAAAGCTAATAGCATGAAAAAAAAAAACTGTCACCGAGTTAAAATCTATCGACAAGTTCCTTTGACAACCGGTAACTACACTGACAAATTATATTTTTATACAGTACACAACTGACATACGATTGACATGTATAAACTACTTAATAGAAAGTCTCTTGTAATTATATTATTATTATAATCAAAAGAAGCGCTAAACCACAGGGGTTATACAGCGCGGTCTTGTAATTATAAAAAGTGGTAATTATAAACACCACGAAGAAAGCGAACTCAGTGGTGGGCAAAGAGTTAGAATGTGTTCCACAGTCAGCTGCATGCCATTAGCTACACAGAGGGAGCAGGAACACTTTCAAACATAGGCAAGATGTGTGTGCCCGATCCTCTCTCCACACAGAGACCCGTCTCAAAGTGATGAATCCTATTGTTAGAGGAACGCCAAACACCTACATTCTGCCAAACCATGGATAACCTGCTTCCTGTCTATAGGGACCACCTGACTCGCCACTTCCCAAGTGAAGTCAAAGTAAGGCAATAGTCTACAATAGTGAGAGCTCATAGTAGCATCCTTCGAATGTGCATCTTCCCGTTCATTTCCCAGAACACGAACATGGCCCAGGCATCAAAAGAACTCCACATACTCATTACGATTGCAACCAGATATAAACATGTCAACAGTTCATTACCACTGTAACTTGCTTAGTTATCAAAACTGTGGCCCAGGCCCTAGACCCATTATGTCCCTCTGCAATCTTTTGACCACCGCCCACAGAATGGGTATGGGATGCATAATAGATATTTAACTAACTCAATGTGCCCCTGGAAACAAGCTAACCACTACTGGATCTTTTGTACCACAGGGTAGACAAGTATACTAGGCCAGGGCAAACAACACACTGAGAATAAAAGTAGAAAGCAAACAATGATTCAACTAAGTTATCAAATGAGAGCAGCAAGATTTCGTAGAGCTCCCTAGTGAACACAGAGGACCTGTTTGGTGTTAGTTACTATTTTGTCCTAGGCACATGTCGATTAGACACTAGGCCTGTTGTATGTATGTGTGTGTGTGTGTGTGTGTGTGTGTGTGTGTGTGTGTGTAACGAAACACTTCGAAATGTTTCGGCCCCGCCGGGAATTGAACCCGGGCCCTCCGTGCGTGAAGCAAGAGCGCTAGCCACTATGCCATCGGGGCGTGATCCCAATACTGTTCACCAATGATCACTGCAAAGCCAGTGCCACCCTCACTGACCTGTCCGGATAGACCTTTATTCATGAAGCATTAATAAAATCATATTTCAGGAAATTTGCCAGAGTCATAGCCATGGCTCATCACTAAGATAAACCTCAGGTTCATTCTCCTTTGCTCTGGGACTAGTCTCGCTGCATACCTTTGCACTATCTCCAGTTTCTGAAAATTCTTTATCAAGTGAGGGGTTCCACGTTGGTGTTGCATACTCCAAGAGTGCCTGACATATTATGTTGAATATATGGTCATGAATGACTTGAGTTTCCTGAAAGCTATTCAGATTTGCCAGAGAAGCATTCACTGCAGAGGAGTTGCGTGCCTCTAGCGATATGCTGGGCTGTATGCTCACCCCGTAATCTTTTCCCTGAGTTATATTTGCAGCCTCTACCCCCATCCCTCCAAAAGTCTGTAATCAGTTTATGATCTTCGTACCACTCCACAATTTTCTTAACCCTGCATTTGTTGTGGTTGAATTTCAGTAGCCACACTGACCAGTGCTGTTGTGTCCAAGTTCATTTGTAACTTTTCGTTGTCCTCATTGGTTTTTATTTTCATTAATTTTACGTCTGCAAAAAGGGATACATCTGACTATCTCTTCTGGTATGTTATAATGATCCTTGCAGATTCTCTCGGCATCTCTGTCTCTTAAGATACTCTTTAATCTATTGTAGTGCATTCCTTGTTGTTCCTACCTGTTTCACAAGTTTATTTTTTATCCCAATGTTATGAGGTATAATATCAAATGCGTTCTTGCACTCCAATAATATACCATTCGTCCATCCATCTTCCCTCTCTCTCCTGTCTCGCTTCTGTTACTTTGTCATAGTGGCTTTCTTTTGTACCTTCTTTTGCTCATACATCTACCTATTTATCTACATAATATTTTATTTCTTTGAGCCGTACAGATTATCATTAAAATCAGCAGGTTTGCGAGAAAATTTGCCATCTCTACACCCATGCTGCTTATTGCTTATTAATTCACTTCTCTCCAAGTGCTCCAGTACTCTTGATTATGTTCTCCAATATCTTACAAATTATACATGTTAGCAATACTGGTTTGTAGTTTAATGCTTCTTGCCTGTATCTTTTTTTTTTTAAATACTGAGACTACGTTTAGCCTTTAAAGATCACTGACAATTGTCCCCTATCCAATAACCTGTAGATTTTAGATTAGATAAGATAAGATTTCTTCGGATTTTTAACCCCGGAGGGTTAGCCACCCAGGATAACCCAAGAAAGTCAGTGCGTCATCGAGGACTGTCTGTCTTATTTCCATTGGGGTCCTTAATCTTGTCCCCCAGGATGTGACCCACACCAGTCGACTAACAACCCAGGTACCTATTTGCTGCTAGGTGAACATGACAACAAGTGTAAGGAAACACGTCGAAATGTTTCCACCCGCCGGAAATCGAACCCGGGCCCTCCGTGTGTGAAACGAGAGCTCTAGCCACCAGGCAGCTCTTCTCCCGCTTGCAGAATGCATGATGACACTTGTTGAGTGCCATTGTCTTTAATGTACCCAGCTTAAGGGAAAAAAATCCCTTTTTGTCTTGTGTGTATAGTTGCCAAACCTGTTTGTGTAACTTCTGACTCTGGTGCTGCCCGTTTATGTTGAGAACACATCTTTAAATCGTTTGTTCAACCTCTCACAGACTTCCTTGTCATTTCTCGTGAGCTCTCATTCCTTCTTCAGTCTTATTACCTGTCTTTTACTGTTGTCTTTTCTTATGTGACTGCTAAGTAGTTTCGGTTCAGATTTGGCTTTTGCTGCTATGTCACTCAAATTGCCACTCAGCTTCTTGCCTCCTTCATCTTTGCTCTTCTACTCACCTATCTGTTTTCTTCCATTCTTTGCATTCTATAGTTTTCCATGCTCTTGCACTATTTTTTTTTTTTTTTGCTCTTCATGTGTGGTTGACCCACGAGCTCTGTTATACGTTTTCTTTTGTGTATGAAGTTCACTGCCTCCATGCACTTCCCATCTAGGTACTCCATCTCATTTGGTAAATTTTCTTTTCAGTTCCTTTTTTCAAGCAGTGCATTCAGGAATTCTCTCATCCCTTCAAAGTTCCCTTTTCTGATATTTGGTTTCTCCCATCACCCACCTCTTCTTTCCTCACTGTTTACTTCCGCAAGATTTTCAAAATTCAATATGGTTATTGTCACTCAGACGCCCCCTATATTCTATTTCACATATATCAGATGCACTTGTAGCAAATACTATATCCAGTCTTGCTTACTCATCTCCTCTGTGTCCTTAACTTACTGACACAATTTTCCATAACCACTTCAGTCATTTTAGCCCCCCATGTTTTTGGTCCCCATGTGGGCTACAATTCTCCCAGCCTATTTCTTTGTGGTTGGAATCTCCCACGATTAGTAGCTTTGCTTTGGCCATATGGGCACTTCATGCTATCTCTGCTCTGGTGTCAACCATTGCTTTGTCTTCATATTCCTGTCTTGGTCACCTACTATTTGATGGCAGGTTGTAAAGCACTGCTACTACTACTACTTTGGGTCGCCTAATCTTGATAGTGCCCACATTACAGTCACTTCATCATTCATTTATCACTCATTGCTTCACATTATTATTATATCATAATCAAGGGGAAGCGTTAAACCCGTAGGATTATACAGACTCATTGCTTCACAACTCCACTGGTTCTTGATTAGCAGTGCAAGTGCCTCTCCTCATTGCTTGATATTGTTCTACGAATATGGCATCTTATCATTTTGGTTAGTTTTGTCTCTACGATTCTATAATATTTGGTGTTGCCTCTCCTATCCGTTCTTTCAGTTCATCATTCTTGTATGATAATTCATCTGAATTTGTGTACTATACTCTGAGCTTTGTTTTATTATGCTCTGGTTTGTAGTCACCAGGCTTTCTGTTGGTTGCTCATCTGTAAGGAGAGGAGAGATTGGGACTAATATTTTTATTGTGACAGGGGATAGGTTAGGGCTCTAGTTGTAGATGGGTGGGAAGGGGAGGGTGAGGAGTTATTGTTATTGTGGAGGAAGAGGGGCTGGGCCTGCTAAGAGATGAGCAGGGAAAGAGCCTGTTACTGGCGACCCTTTTAATGTGCTCCCTCAATTGTTCCTTCAATTTCCATTACCCCAATCCATGTATAGCTGGTGATATCTTGTGCTCCTCAAGAATGGACTGACTCAAGATCATGTTTGGAGCTACTTGTGACTCCGAGCCTCTGAAAATTTTTCCGTCTTTAATTAATATTCTATACACCCAGTCAATATAATTCATGCTTTTGAAGATGTATTATCAACTAGTGGTTTTATAAGTCCAATACCGAGAATAATCTGGAGACGGTGGAAGACTTAAAGCGGCGATCAGTCCCTCAGCCTTGCTAGGAAATTTTCAGTCCATCTGATGCAACATCTTGCAATCTCAGTACAGACAATTCTACTACACTTTGCATGCCAATCTGTTGGTATAACTTATTTCCACTAGTGGGCTCCATCCACTGTGACGCCGTCATTGAACTGCTTCGCCTCTCATGTCTCTTAGTATGCAAGTCAGAATTCTTGTGCATCTACCGGTACTTCAGATTCAACCAGACTGATGGAATGAGCACTTCATACCAAGGCTGAAGGGTTAATCAATTCAGATTACTAAAGCATGTCTTCCACTGCCTCCAGGATTATTCTCTAATGGATTAATAAAGCCATTGGATGGTAAAATGTCCCCACAGTGAAGATACCCAGGTGTTACACTTGTGTCTTACACTCACGCTCCTCTTTCTCTCGTGTCCTTTCTGACTTAGTCATCCGTGATCTGCTTCTCTTTTTTCCCAATGTCTTTCCAGATTTCTTTTGTCTGTTGTCACTGATTCCCATGCTTCTCTTATCACCTCCTGAGAGTATCTCTGCTAATTATTTTTCTCCTTTGTGCCATCTTGATTGCTTGTAGTTTCGCCATTATTGCTACCCTTTCTACCTTTTCCCTCATTTTCTCCATAGTTTTCAGCTTTTTTCATTTCCTCTTCCACTCTTTGATCTCTTTCTTCAGCCATAATTGCCCCTATCTCCTCTTCCATGCTATCTTCTTTTTTGTTACTCATTTCCCTAGTTTTCTACTTGAGAGTATTTAACTTAACTACTCTTCATTTATTTTGCTCTTCAGAGCAGTTATCATATCTAACTAGAGCCAGTCACCTTCATCTCTTTTCTCTTCTTCCCCACATTTTTTATTGCGCTTCTGATTTACCATTTTCTTTTCCTCTAGGTTCAACATATCCAAGTGAAAATGTTCTACCAGTGATTTTAGCCTATCCATGTGATGGAGAGACTGTCGATTCCACTATCCAACAGTCGCATGTACAAGGTCTTCCTCTGATTTCAGCCTCGCCAGATGGAGAGACCATTAGTTACTGCATTTGGTCGACAGTAGGATATAGCAGTTCGGCACGGGTGCATGTACTCACGGGTCCCTGTGTGTGATCATTACCTTATTAAAGAAAATCATCCTGTGTGAAGAAGTATGATAGGCAAACTATTGTATGTGATGGGTATACTGTATTAGGTAAACATAGTTCTTGCACTAATCTTGTACTTAACAGCTCTATTACATCTATTCAGCTTTTCGCACAATTTTTTATTCCTCCCCTTAAGGGAGGTTCCTTGATGCCGGTGAGGGGATTTTGGTCAAAGAAATGGGATTTAACCTCCTCTTCTTTGCATCAAACCTTAATTCCTCCCCATTGCCCAGGTATTATATGACCCCTACAGGTTTAGCGCTTCTTGATTAATAAAATTAATGTATTTTATGTATACCTGGAGAGGGTTCCAGGGGTCAACGCCCCTGCGGCTCGGTCTGTGTATATAATGTTTTGCTAGTATGATTGCTAGGTTTATTTGTGTACTTTATTTGTATTCTAATCTGATGACTTTGTTTAAATATAACATTTTTGTATTTGATATAGTCCAGTAATTGTTTTAGCACTGATGGAGTTTAATACTCTGAAAGGTTTGTATGATAGATGAACATGTTCAGATATTAAACGAAGATGTTTACCACAGTTCTGGTATGTTTTTGAAATTCGCGTTAAGACTACCACAAGGAAAATCTATTTTTGAAATTATAAATTATAACTGTTTCGGTCGTTGTGCGATCCGAAAAAGTTGTCTCCATACTCCGTAAGCTTAGTCCAGCCTCCTCTACTATAACCTCTTCAAGGAGGGAAAGGGGGATTCTTTGCTGTGGTGAAGAGGCTTTTGTCTGAAGAATTGGACCTTTCGGTCTTCCTCTGACCAAAGCTAATTACCCCACTCCTCCCTTCCCTACCCCATCCTTCCCATTGCTCCTTTTCCCCATCCTTCCCCTCTCCGTCCTTTCCTGCTTTTGGCCTTTGGGGTCTTTCCCTCTGAAATTCTAGCTCCTAGGTTGGAGAAAGGGTGTCAAACCTCAGTACAGGTGGGGATTGAACTCGTGGCTAGTGAGTCATAAAACTCCAGACCGGCACATTAGCCCCTAGATGCAAGTTCAATCCCTGCTTGTACCGTGGTTTGTTTGCAATCATGTCATTACGATTTCACAAGAAAGGGTGTCGTTGTCCATCCCATTTCGTTGAGGTCCTTGGTGGTGTAGTTTGCCTTGGAATCTGGATCATCTGGGTATGTCCCGATTTCCCTCCGGAGTTCCGGGGGTCGGCTTATGATGGCCTTCGGGTGATAGGTGTATCACTGGAGGCTGCCTGTTGGTTCCGGGAGGTGGTGCCTAAAGGAGGTATGGCTTGTGGTGAGTTTCCAACCACCCTCTCTTTTTCTTTTGTCCGCCGTGGTGGCTCGGTGGATGTGATGTTGCTATCCTAGATTGCTGGTTTACCAGCATGAAGAGGGCACAGGTTCCACACTGCATCTGCACTGAGGGCCCTCTTGAGCACAGAGGAAGATATACAATCCCTTTCATTCCTCCTGAGAGCCTTAAAATGTCTCTAAGTAAAATAATTCTAGGTACACTTTCCAGTACACCTACTATGTTACGACTTATTCCACCTTAAACGGAAGCGACGGGCGATATGTACATATTTTAGTTCTCGTATCATGTTAACTTAGCACTCTTACTAGTGCAGTTTGCAAGTTGATGGAACATCTAGTAAATAGACGTTTAGTGTGGTATTTAGACACACGATACTCTTAATACTTGTCAGTTTGGCATTCGTAAGGGCCACTCCACTATTGACCCCATACTTTACTTAGATACCTACATTCATAATGCTTTTGCTAGTAACCACTCAGTTATCACAGTCTTTCTTGATCTTGAAAAGACATATGACACTACTTGAAGATATAACATCTTGGCCCAAGCTCATTCCTTAGGCCTCCAGGGCAATCTGCCACTTTTCCTTAAAAAAAATTTGTCTGAGAGACATTTCGGTGTTCAGGTTAATAATTTGCTTTCCCCAGACTTTACCCAAGCTGAAGGTGTCCCTCAGGTATGTGTCCTTGGCACCACTCTTTCCTGCTCGCTATAAATTATCTGACCTGTTCTCCCATCTAATATTTGGTCATCACTTTATGTTGATGACTTTGCTATAGCTTGTGTAGGCACTAACTGCCACCTATTAGCAGCCTCACTCCAGAATGCTGTCAACCGTGTTTCCCATTGGGCCACTACTCATGGGTTTAAATTTTCTGGTACTAAAATGTACTAAATTACTTTCACCAGATGTCCTGTTGTCAATGATTATCCATTGTACCTGTATGGCTCCCATATCCCTGAACATGATACGGTCAGATTTATCAGCCTTCTTTTTGATCACCAGCTGTCTTGCAAATTCCACATTACCTCCCTGAAAGCAACTTGCCATAGCCGACTGAACCTCCATAAAACCCTCACTCATCTTTCTTGGGGGGGGGCGGATTGACAAACTCTCCTTTGACTTCATTGTGCCCTAATCTTATCGAAACTAGATTATGGGGATCAGATATATTTTGTAGCCTCTCCCGCAATTTTTTTCTAAACTTGATCCCATTCACCATCAGGGTTTACATTTGTGTCTAGGTGCTTTTCGCTCCTTCCCTGTTTAGTCTACATGCAGAGGCGAATGTTTCATCTTTGAATGATCGGCGTGATGCCCATCGTCTCCAATATTTTGTCCACTCATGACCTTCACGATCCTTCTACATACAGGATTGTAATGGACGTTAATAGAAATCCATTATTTGATCTCCACTCCTTTTGTTTTCGTACTCTCTTGGCTTCTCTTCAATTGCCCCAGTTTCAAGTCTGTTCTTTCCCAATGCCTTGCACGAAATCTCAAATACTTAGTTACTTTTCACTCCCTTTTTCTTAACCACGTTTGATCTCATTCTCATACCATTACAGTTTATAGTGATGGTTCAAAATCATCTGATGGTGTTGAGTTTGCAGCAGTGTTCCCAGTGTTGTGCATGGCCATTTATTAGACTCGCCTAGCATTTTTATAGCTGAACTGTATGCAGTTCTCATTGTGATTATCAGTATTGCATCCATGGCTATGTCAACATTTGTATTAGTTTCAGACTCCTTTAGTGCTTTGTAAGCTGTCAAAAAATGTAATTCACCTTGTCCCCTAGTTCTTTGTATTCAACTTTGGTTGTACCGCATCTCTAGCACAAAGAAATCATTTCCTGCTGGGTCCGTGGTCAGGGTAATGAGCAATCAGCTGTACTTGACCTTCACATTTCAGACTATTTTGCTGTAATCTGTAGCCACCTTCGCAACTGTTGACAACAATGTTGGTCTGATTTGATTCGTAACAAATTATATTCTATCAAGCCGGGTTTAGGTTTATGGCTTTATCATCGGTGCCTGGGTTGGGAGACTATGCTCGCCCATCTTCACATCGGGCACACGTCTCACTCATGGGTATCTCATGAATACCCATGAGTGAGAACTGTCAGGTTCCAATTTCAGTTTGTCATATTCTATTGGGGTGTCAGTTTACCAGCGAGCACGCTGAATTTACCTCTGACGTCGTCATCATTCTATCACCATTATTTTAGCTTCCCTAGCAGATGGCCCGCACCCCCCTCCCCCACCACCTTTGATGCAGATTTCTTTTTTGACTTTCTGACAGCAACAGATTTATTACACAAACTTTGATGGTACTTCCTTTAGCATTCCTCACAGGCTAGTCTCTGATCAAGCAAGCACATCCTGCCCTGCAGCGCTGTATGACCCTTGCAGGTTTAGCGCTTTGTTTTGATTATAATAATCCTCTATCATAAGCATGTGCTTATGTATGCATGTACTTTTGCATTTGTATGCATGTACTTTTGCATTTGTATGCATGTACTTTTGCATTTGTATGCATGTACTTTTGCATTTGTATGCATGTACTTTTGCATTTGTATGCATGTACTTTTGCATTTGTATGCATGTACTTTTGCATTTGTATGCATGTACTTTTGCATTTGTATGCATGTACTTTTGCATTTGTATGCATGTACTTTTGCATTTGTATGCATGTACTTTTGCATTTGTATGCATGTACTTTGCATTTGTATGCATGTACTTTTGCATTTGTATGCATGTACTTTTGCATTTGTATGCATGTACTTTTGCATTTGTATGCATGTACTTTTGCATTTGTATGCATGTACTTTTGCATTTGTATGCATGTACTTTTGCATTTGTATGCATGTACTTTTGCATTTGTATGCATGTACTTTTGCATTTGTATGCATGTACTTTTGCATTTGTATGCATGTACTTTTGCATTTGTATGCATGTACTTTTGCATTTGTATGCATGTACTTTGCATTTGTATGCATGTACTTTTGCATTTGTATGCATGTACTTTTGCATTTGTATGCATGTACTTTTGCATTTGTATGCATGTACTTTTGCATTTGTATGCATGTACTTTGCATTTGTATGCATGTACTTTTGCATTTGTATGCATGTACTTTTGCATTTGTATGCATGTACTTTTGCATTTGTATGCATGTACTTTTGCATTTGTATGCATGTACTTTTGCATTTGTATGCATGTACTTTTGCATTTGTATGCATGTACTTTTGCATTTGTATGCATGTACTTTTGCATTTGTATGCATGTACTTTTGCATTTGTATGCATGTACTCCAAGTTGTTCGAAGGGTTTAAAGTCTTGGTTCCTGACCTCATCTCTTAAGCCAAATCACCAGCATTATTGGTTCCTGACCTCTAGGGCCCTATCATACCTTCTATTGAAATTGTGTATGGAATTTGCCTCTACTACTTCATCTAACTTATTCCACCTATTTATCAACCCGAGACTGAAAAAATATTTCCTTACATCCTTATGGCTCAACTATTCCTCTAGCTTCCGTCCATGAACCCTTTGTCCCTAGGCACCTCATTTCACAAAGTCTATTCCTATCTTTTGTGTCAAAACCTCTGATTATCTTATGTCATAATCATGACTTCCCTAAGCCTTTCTTTCTTTTAAAGTCGTCAGGTTCATATTCATTCGTCCCTCATAACTCAATCTCCTCAGCTCTAGGACTGGCTTTGTTGCAAACTGTGACCCTTTTCTAGTTTTCGTATCTGGTTGATCAAGTGAGGGCTCCAAGCTGGTGTTGCAATGCTTCAGTGATAAACCTGATATATGTAGTCCTAAACTATTTTTTAGGCTTCTGAAGGTAGCTGCAAGATTAACTCCACTCGCATATGCTTTAGATACGCGATTTATGTGCACCTCTGATATGCTGGGTGTCACGTTCACTACAAGATCCTTCTCCTTGAGCGATATTTGCAGTTTCTCACCTCTAGTTGTATTTCATGTCTGATCACCTCTTTCCCCTTTTTATGATCTTGCACTTGCTTGAGTTGAACTCCAGTAACCACTTGGTTGACCATTCTTGCAGTTTGTCCAAGTCTTCTTGTAGCCATTCTTGAGTAATGATTGCCTACCATTCCCCAGGAGCTGGATGACCCATAAGAATTTAGCGCTCTCCAAATGCAGTAATATTGCTTTCAAGGGGGGAATGCCATAATGTTGAACGTTCTTGATCTAAGGCAATGGAGCTTCTCTCGTCAAGTTTGATTACACCACTACGGGTTTAGCACTTCCCCATGAACATAATAATTACATTTATTGGTGTAATATATGCTATAATCAGTTTAATTTGATTACCCTAACCTCTAATAAATAGTATAAGTAGAGAAATTTACTTCATAAAATAAAAATAATCAACTTCCTCACAGATCGGTTTGAATATTGTGTCCGGACAGTACAGGCTTGTGTAATTCACCACAACCGTATCACCGAGTTCAAAGAAACTAGAAGGGTCAGAGCTGCTAGATTGTAGACAAATCACATTTTTAATTCCATCTGATTTCTGAACATTTCCACACGAGCTTGGAATCCAAGAGGAATGTTAGTTATTATAAGTGCTTTGTGTACATACATTCACAAGTCGTTCACAGTTTAATTTATGCGAGTGGAACATACAGACGTTTTAAAATATATTTCTGCTTCTGCAATCGTCTAAAGAGCCTTAAAAAAAACATTAACTTCTCAACATGAGCTCCCAAGATGTATCGAAGATGTGCAGTTGGACATCCACATTAATCCATTGATTTATCCAGTTGCAATGCAAACTTGAAAGCACTTTGGATACTCTCATTCCATTACCTTTTTGTATCTGTTGATCTCTTAATAATACGTTCATTTATTGCATCACCGTAGAGGGACGCGATCTTAGCATATCTCACATTTAGTCCACGCTTGTTATAGACGGTGTGAAGACGGGCTGCGTCTTCACACAGTGTATAACAATCTTACCGTTTCCAACGAATTATTCACTGAAGGTTTTATGTAATTTTATAAGTTCCCTAGAGTGTCACAAAATTTACAAGTAAACAAGTTAGAAAACGAACGGTCCACAGAGTGGATAGGGTTCGAATCCATGGCGAGCCAGTTTTATAAATAGCAGGACAGTGTGTTAACTACTGTACCATGCTGACCTTTTGAGATTCGATGGGTTGTTTACACTCGTGTTATGATTTCGCGAGTCATAAATCGAATTTTGAAAATGGGTTGGAAGGTAGGCTGCCACACAAGAGGGCAAATTAATGTCTGTTCTATTTGTGTGAATCTTCTTGGCTTCAACTTATGTGCGATACGGTAAGATGCCTTCACCGCTGCTTCAAGGTGTCTAATAATGTAACTTGTACTGACAAGCAAAGGTTTAATTTCATATATTGCTGATTGGGTAGGTGAGTAAACATTTTCCAGGTTTCGTTTCTCAAGATTTTTTAGTGGACACCACAAAAGATGTCTTTATTCCCTCTTCTAAATTTCACAAAAGCAGCATAGCGAGAGGACATTTCCCTTAAAATAAGAAATAAGAATCAAGATCATTCACTCTGTACAATTAAGAACATAACGAGGGAACACTGTAGCAGGTCTATTGGTCCATGTTAAGCAGGCCAAACTCACGCCCACTAAGTGCCCATCCAACCTATATTTAAAACTATCCAAGGTTCCCGTCTCAATGACGTTACAAGGGAGTTCCACTCAACTACGACGCTATTACCAAACCAGTACTTCCCAATATCCTTTCTAAATCCAAATTTCTCAAACTTTAATCTATTGCTGCGAGTCCTGTCTTGGTTAGATATTTTCAGCATACTGTTTATATTCCCTTCATATATTAGAGTCTCCCATTTCAACACTTATCACATATCCCACAATTCTCCGCCTTTCCAGATTATAAGTCCAATTCCTGAACTGAGCCCTTGTCGTAGGAAAGGTTTCCAATACATGGAATCAACTTCGTCATCCTTCTCTGTTTAGTGTATTTATTAATTAAGCACTTTTGTGTGTCTTAATTTTACTTCATTTGGGGTTTTCAGAGTTGAGATATAGTATATTGCAAAATACTATTCCAAATATCGCTAAAAGGTAAATTATTATTATAAGAATCGGGAAAAGCGCCAAATCTGAAAGGGTCACACAGCTCTGCAGAAAAAGTTTAAATTTTCATTTATATACCCCTCAAGGGGCTCTTGATCTAGGGAATTGGATCTGTGCTCCAGTTCCCTGAATTGAACCTGAATACCTTCCATCCCCACCCCCTACAGGCGCTGTATAATTCCTGCGGGTTTAGCGCTCCTCATGATTATAATAATAATTCATATATAGTAAAAATAATATCTACCTGAATAACCAAAACTCAAGTCAGTGTTCTTCAATACCTTATGCTTCAATATTTATTTCTTGCTTAAGGTATTTATCCTATACAAGTCTATCTTGGTATGTTTACTAAGCTTAACCGACAATTTCACTATAAATTAGAAGCACAGGACCCGTTGTAACACACAACTTAACCCAAACACTGGCGTGAGTGGTACTGACCGTCTTCACACCAAGGTGGAAAAAGAGAGAAGATTTTAACGACGAAATACCCCTTTGCCAGACGTGTCGTGACCTTTTTGTTTTCAAGTTCTTTAACTGTAGTCAGTTATATATCTATATAGATTTGTGATCCCTATTATTGCGGTCAATTCACGTCGTTGCAAAAATAATCACAAAGCAAGTAAAGCTATTCGAAGTCAAATTTTCAGGTTCTAAGCCTAGTCTGGTATTTAAGAGTTAAATTATGTAGTTCTTTCTCAAACTGAATTCGAAAAAATAGGAATTCTGGTTAGCAGAAATTTAAAGGTAAAACAACCCTGCGCAAGTGTTCACAATAAAGCTGATAGGATTTTTGGCTTCATATCAGAAATTATAAATAATAGAAGACCCTAAAGTTACGAATTCACTAACCTTTTTCACTAAGGTATTCGAAATGGTAGACCAAGATTAAGAATACGAGATTATATACATGGACTTCACACAGACGGCTGTTGAAGAAACCGCAGCACATAGAATGGGAGAAATTATCTCCAGGGATCAGGGATGGCTGACAGATAGGCAACAATGTACATAAATGAGGAGAAATCAGAATGGGGACCCGTTACAAGTAGTGTCACAGGGATCAATATTGGGACTCTTTGTTTACAGTCTACATAAACGAAATAGAGAAGGGAATAAATATCAACAAAAGTCTGCCAATGTAAGTAAAATAGGCCGTCTGATCATTTCTGACGTCACTAGAAATCTGCAGAATAGTCTGGATAGGTTGATGTTGTGGTCGGAGAGTGACATATGTAATTTCAGTGAACAAATGTAAGGTTCAGATCCTAGGAAAAGAAAATAATTATGTTACAAGCTAAATTATCAATCAGTCCATCAATCTTTTCAAGATTGATGGACTGATTACATCGACTCAAGGCTGAGGGACTGATTACCTCAAACTCCTGTTCTTCACCATTCTCCTTTGTATGGACTGATGAAGCCACTGTGTGGCGAAACGTTTCCTCATTAAAGATACCCAAGTGTTGCACATCGGAACTGAACATGATGACATTAGAGGGTAGGAGGGATAGAGGGGACATTAAACGACGTATAAAATACTGAGAGGAATTGACAAGGTGAACAGAGCTAGAATGTTTCAGAAATGGGACACAGAAACAAGGGACCACAACTGGAAGTTGAAAACTCAGATGAGTCACAGGGATGCTAGGTGTCAGAGTGGGCACCTGTGACGAGCGGGGTTCCACAAGGGTCAGTCCTAGGGCCGGTGCTGTTTCTGGTATATGTGAATGACATGATGAAGGGACAGATTCAGAGGTGTCCCTGTTTGCAGACGATGTGAAACTAATGCGGAGAATTCAAGGGGATGAAGATCAGGTAGGACTACAAAGGGATCTGGACAGACTACAAGCCGGTCCAACAACTGGCTCCTGGAGTCTAACCCCACTTAGTGCAAAGTCATGAAGATTAGGGAAGGTCAAAGAAGACCGCAGACATAGTTCAGGTTAGGGGGCCAAAGACTGCAAACCTCACTCAAGGAAAATGGATCTTGGAGTGAGTATAATGCCGAGCACATCTGAGGGTCACAAACCAAATAACTGCTGCAGCATATGGGCGCTTGGCAAACCTAAGAACAGCGTTTCGACACCTCAGTAAGGAATCATTCAAGACTGCGCACACCGTGCACTTCAGGTCCATATTGGAGTATGCAGCACCAGTATGGAACCCACACTTGGTCAAACATGTCAAGAAATTAGAGAAAGTGCAAAGGTTTGCAACAAGGCTAGTCCCGGAGCTAAGAGCTATGTCCTACGAGGAGAAGTTAAGGGAAATCAACCTGATGACACTGGAGGACAAGAGGGAAAGGGAAAACATGATAACGACATATAAAATACTGAGAGGAATTGACAAGGATCCATACATAACTTTAAGAAAAGATACGATAAAGCTCATGGGACAGGGAGAGAATGGACCTAGTTAGGGACCAGCGAAGAGGCGGGGCTAGAAGCTGTGAATCGACCCCTGCAGCCACAAATAGGTAAGCGCACACACACACACATAATCCCCCCACACAAAATAGTGCAAGTGTCTATCGACAAGTGTTTCTGACATCTAGTAACTAAGAGTGTTACAGTTGGTTGTATCTCCCTCTAGCAAAAACCTTCTCAGTCATTTAATAGAATTCATTTGGTAAGCAACTATAAATTATTGCCAGATTTTAAATTATAGCTGAAGCACAGAACAGAATGGATTAAATAATTATAAAGAGCTTATATATTAGACAACCTAAACCTGGTTTTACCGACAATGACCACAACAAACTTGTTTGCATTGATATTATGTAATTGTAGTTTCAAAATAGATTATTTTTGTTGTCTGTTGTTGTTGTAGGTACGCCGGTATGTCCGGCCCGGGTCTTCTCCAAATGTTGACCCGGCCTTTGTTGTCTCTGTTTGGTCAGTAACCGCTTGAGTCAGTTAGCACCAAACATGGTCTTCTGACCGATATTTTTTCTGAATTTCTTAATTTTTTTCATTTTTATAAGTTCATAATGTAATTAATATTTTTTTTTGTATTAGAGCTGATAGTTTTAAATTTGTATTTTTTGGTAAATTAGGCTAAACGTAAATTAATCAGTAATGAGTAGACCATTCAGAAAAAAAACGTGATACATGCATTAGAAAACGAGTGGTGGATGTAAGGAACGAACACCATACCAGATATGAAAAAAGTGGAAGTGATACACAAGAAGTGGTAGAAAAATAGACAGGCAGAAAGGTGTTGACTGCAGGGCGCTTGCTTCCTTGGACTGGTTGGTGATCAGAGGGAAAGGAAGATGTAGTTACGGACAGAATTAAATGTATACCACCTATTTTCATTGTTACACTTCTGAGTAGCAGGCATGCGTATCATCCCCCCACCAACACCTAGCAATATCACCAAAATGGTTATTTTTCTGAAGGCCGATACTTATCAAATCCAACTCCACACCCACCCATGACGCACACATGCAGCCACCTGGTAGACTCCTTATCAACGCTGTAAACACTATCAGTACACACACACACACATATGCACACATACACACACACATGCGCGCGCGCACACACATACATACACATACACACATACACACACACACACATGCGCACACACATGCACACACACACACATGCACACACACACACACACACACACACACACACACACACACACACACACACACACGAAGATCGGAGAAGGGCAAAGAAGACCGCTGACATAGTACAGGCTAGGCGGACAAAGGCTACAAACCTCGGCAAAGGAGTAAGACCTTGGGGTGAGTATAACGCCAATCACGTCTCCGGAGGCACACATCAACCAGATAACTGCGGCAGCATATGGGCGACTGGCAAACCTTAACAAGGAATCGTTCAAGACACTGTACACCGTGTACGTCAGGCCCATACTAGAATATGCAGCACCAGTCTGGAACCCACACCTGGTCAAGCACGTAAAGAAACTAGAGAAAGTGCAAAGGTTTGCGACAAGGTTAGTTCCACAACTCCGGGGTCTGTCCTATGAAGAAAGGTTGAGGGAAATAGGACTAACAACACTGGAGGAAAGAAGGGTCAGAGGAGACATGATAACAACATACAAAATACTGCGGGGAATCGACAAGGTAGACAGTGACAGGATGTTCCAGAGAGGGAACACAGAAACAAGGGGACACAACTGGAAGCTGAAGACTCAGATGAGTCAAAGGGATGTTAGGAAGCATTTCTTCAGCCACAGAGTAGTCAGGAAGTGGAATAGTCTAGAGAAAGATATAGTGGAGGCAGGAACCATACATAGTTTTAAGACGAGGTATGATAAAGCTCATGGAGCAGGGAGAGCAGAGACCCAGTAGCGGACAGCGAAGAGGCGGGGCCAGGAGCTGAGTCTCGACCCCTGCAACCACAATTAGGTGAGTACACACACACACACACACACACACGACACTCACTGCTGCCAGGCGTAATGTACAAAATACCTATGTTGTCGTGACAGGTACATGTTGAGTGATAAGTTTCGGCCCTGAATCGCTGGTAGCTGGGGGTCATAAACCCTGCTCCGGAGTGATTATCATCCATACAGCACTTAGCATTTAGAAGGAAGACAAGCTTGGTAGGAGCAAGGAAGATAGATAACCTTGGTAGGTGAGGCCGAGTAGGACTATAGAACTGATAGTAATTTTAAGTACACAAAAACAATGCTCAGTGTGAACCAAGTGATTGGGTACATATGTAGTACATAGGTGGGTAAATAAGGACCCATAAACACACATACACGGGCTCACACACATGGGTACATACCCACAAGGGCACTAATCCACACAGCCTTTGACCATTAGGGCCTACCCCACCCTCTCCCTCTTCCTCTTTCGCCTCCCCTTCCTCATCCCCCTCTCCCTCTTCTCCACCTCGTCCCTCTCTCCCCTCCCTGGCCTTTCCCTCTCCTCCCCGCTCTCTCTCGAACCTTTCTCTCCCTCTCCCCACCTCCACCACTCTCTCTCTCCATCTCTCTCCCCTCTCCCTCTCCCTTCTCTCTCTCTTGCTCTTTCTCTTCTCCCTCTCTCCCCCTGTCCCCCATTCCCTCTCTTTTCCTTCCTCCCTTCCACCCCTTTTCCCTCTAGCCCCCTTCCCACTCTTTCTCAACCCTCCATCACTCTTCCAGGCCCCTCCCTCCCTCTCCCCTTCCAACTCTCCACACCTACCCACATGCACACCCTCCCTACTCTCTCTCTCTCTCTCTCTCTCTCTCGCTCTCTCCCTTTCCCCCTCTCTTCTCTCTTTTTGCTCTTTTCCCTCTCCATTTTCCTCTCCCTCCTCCAGTCCCCTCTTTTTTCCTTCCTCCCTTCCACCCCTTTTCCCTCTAGCCCCCTTCCCACTCTTTCTTCTGCAAAAATGGAGAAAAGGATGGAGGCAGAGCTTTGTGTGAAATTGGAAAAGAGGTTGGAGGAGAAGAAATGGGAGTCACAAGTCGAAGATGCAGTAGCCAGGATAAGGGCCCTAGAATATGAGGTAAATAGGCTGAAGCGAGCTACAGGGGTATGGACCAGAGGAGACATAGCATCTGAAGCTGGTATACCCCTACTGAACGAGGAGCCCAACGGAAAGGAGGGAGACATAACCTACGCTAAGGCCTTATCAGCCCACCAAGCAGTGGTGAGGAATGAAGGGGGAGAATTAGAGACACAGAGGGAAAGGCAATGGGAAGTGGAGAGGGAGAAGTTAGTGTTTATTCACGGGCTTCAGGAGAGCAAGTTAAGGACACATATTGAAAGATGGCAGGAGGAAAGACAGGAGATTGAAAACATAATCAAAGAAATAGGCAAAGAGGACATGTCTGAGATAGTAAATTTTCAGAGAATAGGGGGTACTTGAAGAGGAGAAATCGGCCGGTCAAGCTGATTTTCAAGACAGAAACAGTGCGAAAGAGGATCCTGCAAGAGAAACCATGGCTGAAGGAATCGTCAGCATACAAGAGGGTGTTCCTAGACTGAGACAACAAAAACAGAATGACAGCAGCTGAGGGAGTGGACAAAAGCGAAAGAAGCTAGGAAGAGAGAAAAGGACAGAATCAGCAGAGGACAACCAGAGAATTACAGAGCAACAAGCAAAAGCACACAAAGAACCATTCCCAGAACCCCACAACCAAACATGCTATCCCAACACAGACCACAATCCACTCTTACAGCCCCCACCCCACATTAAGCTGTAGAATCCCGCAGCACACTGCCAGGTCCCCCACCCTAACAGACCTCCCAAAACACAGTGTTGGAGAGGAAACTGAAGGTATGGTATGCCAACGCTGATGGAATAACGAATAAGTGGGAGGAGTGGCATGAAAGAGTCAAAGAGGCATCACTGGACATTATAGCCCTCACTAAAACCAAGCTCACAGGGATGATAACAGATGCTATCTTTCCAACGGGATATCAGATCCTGAGGAAAGACAGGAAAGAGAGGGGGTGGAGGAGTGGCACTGCTGATCAAAAACCAATGGGATTTTGATGAGCTAGAGAGAGGAGACAGGAGATGCAAGAGATTACATAATAGGAATGCTTCAGTCCGGAGGTCCCAAGGTGGTAATTGCAGTTATGTATAACCCACCACAGAACAGCAGGGGGCAAATTCACACTGGCCGAAGTGGCCAGAAGGGCTCATGCGAGCAGGGCAAAGCTACTGATCATGGGTGACTTCAACCACAAGGAAATTGATTGGGAGAACTTTGAGCACATGGGGGCCAAGAAACGTGGAGGGCTAAGATGATGGAGGTGGTACTGGAAAACCTCATGTACCAACACATAAGGGACACTACCAGAGAGAGAGGAGAGGATGAACCAGCAAGACTGGACCTAGTATTCACCTTGAGTAGTGCAGATATTGAGGACATAACTTATTAAAGACCCGTTGAGGCCAGTGATCATGTGGTTTTGAGTTTCGAGTACATAGAGCTACAAGTGGAGGGGAAAGCAGGAAGGGCAGGACGAATGAAGCCAAACTACAAGAAATGGGACTATGTAGGCATGAAGAACTTCCTGTACAGGATTCAGTGGGACAGAGAGCTGGCAGGGAAGTCAGTAAATGAGATGATGGAATATATGACAACAATATGCAAGGAAGCTGAGGAGAGGTTTGTACCCAAGGGTAACAGGAATAGCGAAAAAGCCAGGATGAGCCCGTGGTTCACCCAAAGTTGCAGGGAGGCCAAAACCAAGTGTGCTAGGGAATGGAAGAAGTATAGAAGGCAAAGGACCCAGGAGAATAAGGAGAGCAGTCGTAGAGCCAGAAATGAATTTGGACACGTAAGAAGGGAGGCCCAAAGACAATACGAGAATGACATAGCAGCGAAAGCCAAATCTGACCTGAAACTTTTGTACAGCCACATCTGGAGGAAAACACCATTCAAGGACCAGGTAATCAGGCTGAGGAAGGAAGGATGGGAGGTCACAAAAAATGACCACAAAGTATGTGAGGAGCTCAACATGAGATTCAAAGAAGTGTTCACAGAGACAGAAGGGCCTCCAGAAAGATGGAGAGGTGGGATACACCATAAAGTGTTGGACACAATACATACAACAGAGGATTAAGTGAAGAGGCTGCTAAGCGAGCTAGATACCTCACAGGCGATGGCGCCGGATAACATATCTCCATGGGTCCTGAGAGAGGGAGCAGAGGCGCTATGTGTACCACTAACAACAATCTTCAACAGATCTATCGAAACAAGGTGACTACCTGAAGTATGGAAAACAGCAAATGTAGTCCCAATTTTTAAAAAAGGAGACAGACACAAAGCACTAAACTACAGACCAGTGTCACTGATATGTATAGTATGCAAGGTCATGGAGAAGATTATCAGGAGAAGAGTGATGGAGCACCTAGAAAGGAATGAGCTTATCAACGACAGCCAGCACAGTTTCAGAGATGGGAAATCCTGTGTCACAAATCTACTGGAGTTCTATGACCGGATGACGACAGTAAGACAAGAGAGAGAGGGTTGGGTAGATTTCATTTTCTTGGACTGTAAGAAGGCGTTTGACACAGTTCCACATGAGATTAGTGCAAAAGCTGGAGGACCAGGCAGGGATAACAGGGAAGGCACTACAATGGATCAGGGAATACCTGTCAGGAAGGCAACAGCGAGTCATGGTACTTGGCGAGGTGTCAGAGTGGGCGCCTGTAACGAGCGGGGTGCCACAGGGGTCAGTCCTACGACCGGTGCTGTTTCTGGTATTTGTGAACGACATGACAGAAGGAATAGACTCCGAAGTGTCCCTGTTTGCAGATGATGTGAAGTTGATGAGAAGAATTCAATCGCACGAGGACCAGGCAGAACTACAAAGGGATCTGGACAGGCTGCAAGCCTGGTCCAGCAATTGGCTCTTGGAGTTCAACCCCACCAAGTGCAAAGTCATGAAGATTGGGGAAGGGCAAAGAAGACCGCAGACGGAGTACAGTCTAGGGGGCAAGAGACTACAAACCTCACTCAAGGAAAAAGATCTTGGGGTGAGTATAACCCCAGGCACATCTCCTGAGGCGCACATCAACCAAATAACTGCTGCAGCATACGGGCGCCTAGCAAACCTAGGAATCGTTCAGGACCCTGTACACTGTGTACGTTAGGCCCATATTGGAGTATGCAGCACCAGTTTGTAACCCACACTAGTAAAGCACGTAAAGACACTAGATAAAGTGCAAAGGTTTGCAACAAGACTAGTCCCGGAGCTAAGGGGTATGTCCTATGAGGAGAGGTTAAGGGAAATCGACCTGACGACACTGGAGGACAGGAGAGATAGGGGGGACATGATAACGACATATTAAATACTGAGAGGAATTGACAAGGTGGACAGAGACAGAATGTTCCAGAGATGGGACACAGCAACAAGGGGTCACAGTTGGAAGTTGAAGACTCAGATGAATCACAGAGATGTTAGGAAGTATTTCTTCAGTCACAGAGTGGTCGGGAAGTGGAATAGTTTGGGAAACGATGTAGTGGAGGCAGGTTCCATGCATAGCTTTAAGAAGAGGTATGATAAAGCTCATGGCGCAGGGAGAGTGACCCAGTAGCGGCCAGTGAAGAGGCGGGGACAGGAGCTATGACTCGACCCCTGCAACCACAACTTGGTGAGTACAACTAGGTGAGTACACACACACACACACACACACAGTGTGTGCGAAATTCCGCAGTAAAGATTTACAACAATAAAGTCAGTGCTATTAACATTTAATATTAGGTTAAAGATTTAGGCCTATATTCCTATGTAATAAGGGCGAAAAATATATTATTTCAACTAACAAAATTGCGAATGACCTGACTACAGCGGCTGGTTGTCACTTGTCAGGTTTAAAACCTATCGACTGCACGAGGGTCATTAAGACCGTATCGTCCGTTCAACACCTGTCAAGGATTCTCCAGTCCCATGTCTGGGATTCTCCAGTCCCATGTCTGGGATTCTCCAGTCCCATGTCTGGGATTCTCCAGTCCCATGTCTGGGATTCTCCAGTCCCATGTCTGGGATTCTCCAGTCCCATGTCTGGGATTCTCCAGTCCCATGTCTGGGATTCTCCAGTCCCATGTCTGGGATTCTCCAGTCCCATGTCTGGGATTCTCCAGTCCCATGTCTGGGATTCTCCAGTCCCATGTCTGGGATTCTCCAGTCCCATGTCTGGGATTCTCCAGTCCCATGTCTGGGATTCTCCAGTCCCATGTCTGGGATTCTCCAGTCCCATGTCTGGGATTCTCCAGTCCCATGTCTGGGATTCTCCAGTCCCATGTCTGGGATTCTCCAGTCCCATGTCTGGGATTCTCCAGTCCCATGTCTGGGATTCTCCAGTCCCATGTCTGGGATTCTCCAGTCCCATGTCTGGGATTCTCCAGTCCCATGCCTGGGATTCTCCAGTCCCATGCCTGGGATTCTCCAGTCCCATGTCTGGGATTCTCCAGTCCCATGTCTGGGATTCTCCAGTCCCATGTCTGGGATTCTCCAGTCCCATGTCTGGGATTCTCCAGTCCCATGTCTGGGATTCTCCAGTCCCATGTCGGGGATTCTCCAGTCCCATGTCTGGGATTCTCCAGTCCCATGTCTGGGATTCTCCAGTCCCATGTCTGGGATTCTCCAGTCCCATGTCTGGGATTCTCCAGTCCCATGTCTGGGATTCTCCAGTCCCATGTCTGGGATTCTCCAGTCCCATGTCTGGGATTCTCCAGTCCCATGTCTGGGATTCTCCAGTCCCATGTCTGGGATTCTCCAGTCCCATGTCTGGGATTCTCCAGTCCCATGTCTGGGATTCTCCAGTCCCATGTCTGGGATTCTCCAGTCCCATGTCTGGGATTCTCCAGTCCCATGTCTGGGATTCTCCAGTCCCATGTCTGGGATTATCCAGTCCCATGTCTGGGATTCTCCAGTCCCATGTCTGGGATTCTCCAGTCCCATGTCTGGGATTCTCCAGTCCCATGTCTGGGATTCTCCAGTCCCATGTCTGGGATTCTCCAGTCCCATGTCTGGGATTCTCCAGTCCCATGTCTGGGATTCTCCAGTCCCATGTCTGGGATTCTCCAGTCCCATGTCTGGGATTCTCCAGTCCCATGTCTGGGATTCTCCAGTCCCATGTCTGGGATTCTCCAGTCCCATGTCTGGGATTCTCCAGTCCCATGTCTGGGATTCTCCAGTCCCATGTCTTGGATTCTCCAGTCCCATGTCTGGGATTCTCCAGCCCATGTCTGGGATTCTCCAGTCAAATGTCTGGGATTCTCCAGTCCCATGTCTGGGATTACTCTCATGATACATACTGAGAGATCACATCCCTGTATATACACAGATACACATCAGTGTATATACAGAGATACACATCCCTGTATATACACAGATACACATCAGTGTATATACAGAGATACACATCAGTGTACATGCAGAGATACACATCAGTGTATATACAGAGATACACATCAGTGTACATACAGAGATACACATCAGTGTACATATATAGATACACATCAGTGTACATACAGAGATACACATCAGTGTACATACAGAGATACACATCAGTGTACATACAGAGATACACATCAGTGTACAGAGATACACATCAGTGTACAGAGATACACATCAGTGTACAGAGATATACATCAGTGTACATACAGAGATACACATCAGTTTACATACATAGATACACATCAGTGTACATACAGAGATACACATCAGTTTACATACATAGATACACATCAGTGTACATACAGAGATACACATCAGTGTACATACAGAGATACACATCAGTGTACATACAGAGATACACATCAGTGTACATACAGAGATACACATCAGTGTACATACATAGATACACATCAGTGTACATACAGAGATACACATCAGTGTACATACAGAGATACACATCAGTGTACATACAGAGATACACATCAGTGTACATACATAGATACACATCAGTGTACATACAGAGATACACATCAATGTACATACAGAGATACACATCAGTGTACATACATAGATACACATCAGTGTACATACAGAGATACACATCAGTGTACATACAGAGATACACATCAGTGTACATACATAGATACACATCAGTGTACATACAGAGATACACATCAGTGTACATATAGAGATACACATCAGTGTACATACAGAGATACACATCAGTGTACATACAGATATACACATCAGTGTACATACAGAGATACACATCAGTGTACATACAGAGATACACATCAGTGTACATACATAGATACACATCAGTGTACATACAGAGTTACACATCAGTGTACATACAGAGATACACATCAGTGTACATACAGAGATACACATCAGTGTACATACAGAGATACACATCAGTGTACATACAGAGATACACATCAGTGTACAGAGATACACATCAGTGTACATACAAAGATACACATCAGTGTACATACAAAGATACACATCAGTGTACAGAGATACACATTAGTGTACATACAAAGATTCACATCAGTGTACATATATACACATCAGTGTACATACAGAGATACACATCAGTGTACAGGGATACACATCAGTGTACAGAGATACACATCAGTGTACAGAGATACACATCAGTGTACAGAGATACACATCAGTGTACAGAGATACACATCAGTGTACATATATACACATCAGTGTACACACAAAGATACACATCAGTGTACAGATATACACATCAGTGTACATACAGAGATACACATCAGTGTACAGGGATACACATCAGTGTACAGGGATACACATCAGTGTACAGAGATACACATCAGTGTACAGAGATACACATCAGTGTACAGAGACACACATCAGTGCACATACAGAGATACACATCAGTGTACAGAGATACACATCAGTGTACAGAGATACACATCAGTGTACAGAGATACACATCAGTGTACAGAGATACACATCAGTGTACAGAGATACACATCAGTGTACATACAGAGATACACATCAGTGTACAGAGATACACATCAGTGTACATACAGCCTATAATCAGTGATGAAGAATTAGTCACATGTGCAACATCTGGGTATCTTTACTGTAGACGTTTCGCCCTGCAGTGGCTTTATCACTACAGTTCTAGTACATAACGTGAAGACAGTAGACCTATATACATAAGATGAGGTAATGAGTCGCTCAGCCTTGGTGAAGAGCACCTTAGTCTTGAAGAATCTGAAGCACAGCCAGGTTAGGTTAGGTAAAGTTTGTCGGGAAACAGGACAAGTGTTTCCTGACGCAGGTCTTAGTCGCACAGGTAGTAAGATTGGCGCTTATATTCTGGCGTCAGGTGAGGGAGGTACAACAGACGAAGACATTGTGGCTGGAAGGCGGGAGTGGAAGTGGGTCATACCCGAGGGAGGAGCCAGAGTGAAGCAAGAAGGTTGTGCAGAGGTTCTTTGTACCAGATTCCATGATGTTGTCTTGATAAAGCCACTAGATGGCGAAACGTCTCAAATAAAGATACCCAGATGTTTCACATGCGTCTATTTCTTCCTATTGCCGGTAATGTATACCATTCATGTACATATACAGTGAGATACACATCTCTCAGTGTATATACAGTGAGATACACATCTCTCAGAGTATATACAGTGAGATACACATCTCTCAGTGTATATACAGTGAGATACACATCTCTCAGTGTATATACAGTGAGATACACATCTCTCAGTGTATATACAGTGAGATACACATCTCTCAGTGTATATACGACGCCCGCTATCTGCACCAGGAGCATCCCGGAGCCGACACTGGTACGACGGGGCTACGAGGAGGGAACCCCCACCAAACATGAGGAAACTCCCCAGGGAGCTGCAAGTTAGTATCCACCGCCTGCGCCTCGGCTACCCTACTGCAAAGCGCCTCATCGAACGCAGGAGGGAAGAGCTTTGCCGCCACTGTGACCAATGGTCCAACACCCTCTGGTTCACTACATGCTCGACTGCCCAGCGACGATGGACATCCGCCGCAGGCACTTCCCGATGGCACCTGCGGATCTGACCCGCGAGGACAAGGCAGCCCGGCTGGTTTATCTGGCTACCCATGACTTGGAGACACTGCTCCCAGTCCTAGCCACTCACCCGCCACCTCGATGACGATGACGACGAAGAACTCAGCGAAGACAACACCTGATGAATCCCGTAGATGATCAAGACCAGTCACCACCGCTACACCGCTATGCTCTCTCTCACTTCCTTCCATCTTATCCCCTATCCTTCCTCTTCCCCTCCGCTTATTTAAAAAAAAAAAAAAAAAAAAAAAAAAAAAAGCCCAATAGGAGCCTATGTTTGATGTAGTTGGAACTACAGCCTGATGACTTTCCTACCAACCATGTGAAGATACGCCGCCGGGACTACAAGAGTCCGAAGCCCAAAGGACGACTGCTGATGAAGATGCGATGCCAGAAGACAATCCCCACAGCAAGAGAGAAGAAGAAGTCGCCCCCCACCCGGGGGGCCCCAAGAAAGAAGAAAGAAGAAGACGTCGCTCCCCACCCGGGGGGCCCCAAGAAAGAAGAATGAAGAAAGAAGAAGATGATCGACACCCTCTACCCAGGGGGCCAAGGCCGGGTCAACATTTGGAGAAGACCCGGGCCGGACATACCGGCGTACCTACAACAACAACAACAACAGTGTATATACAGTGAGATACACATCTCTCAGTGTATATACAGTGAGATACACATCTCTCAGAGTATATACAGTGAGATACACATCTCTCAGTGTATATACAGTGAGATACACATCTCTCAGTGTATATACAGTGAGATACACATCTCTCAGTGTATATACAGTGAGATACACATCTCTCAGTGTATATACAGTGAGATACACATCTCTCAGTGTATATACAGTGAGATACACATCTCTCAGTGTATATACAGTGTGATACACATCTCTCAGAGTATATACAGTGAGATACACATCTCTCAGTGTATATACAGTGAGATACACATCTCTCAGTGTATATACAGTGAGATACACATCTCTCAGTGTATATACAGTGAGATACACATCTCTCAGAGTATATACAGTGAGATACACATCTCTCAGTGTATATACAGTAAGATACACATCTCTCAGTGTATATACAGTGAGATACACATCTCTCAGTGTATATACAGTGAGATACACATCTCTCAGTGTATATACAGTGAGATACACATCTCTCAGTGTATATACAGTGAGATACACATCTCTCAGTGTATATACAGTGTGATACACATCTCTCAGAGTATATACAGTGAAATACACATCTCTCAGTGTATATACAGTGAGATACACATCTCTCAGTGTATATACAGTGAGATACACATCTCTCAGTGTATATACAGTGAGATACACATCTCTCAGTGTATATACAGTGTGATACACATCTCTCAGTGTATATACAGTGAGATACACATCTCTCAGAGTATATACAGTGAGATATACATCTCTCAGTGTATATACAGTGAGATACACATCTCTCAGTGTATATACAGTGAGATACACATCTCTCAGAGTATATACAGTGAGATATACATCTCTCAGTGTATATACAGTGAGATACACATCTCTCAGTGTATATACAGTGAGATACACATCTCTCAGTGTATATACAGTGAGATACACATCTCTCAGAGTATATACAGTGAGATACACATCTCTCAGTGTATATACAGTGAGATATACATCTCTCAGTGTATATACAGTGAGATATACATCTCTCAGTGTATATACAGTGAGATACACATCTCTTAGTGTATATACAGTGAAATACACATCTCTCAGTGTATATACAGTGAAATACACATCTCTCAGTGTATATACAGTGAGATATACATCTCTCAGTGTATATACAGTGAGATACACATCTCTTAGTGTATATACAGTGAAATACACATCTCTCAGTGTATATACAGTGAGATATACATCTCTCAGTGTATATACAGTGAGAGAAATAAACACACTAATCACAATATATCTACAAGGAACTGAAATACAGAATTATTCATCGATTAAAACTCATTACATGTTTAGGCAGTCATGACAGTCATGACAGCTGTAACAGCTGTCACCTTGTTCATGAATGGTATACAATACCATTCATGATCACCTTGGTACTGAACACACCAACTCCAAGGCCGAGGCACTGATTACCTCATCTTTTGCATATAGTTCTACTCTCTGTATTGATAAAGCCACTGGATGGAGAAACCTCTACAATAAAGATACCCAGATGTTGCACATGTGTCTAATTTTCAGCTGTCACCTTGTAGTATTTTAGATTGTAATGACAGCTGTAACAGCTGTCACCTTGTAGTACTTTAATAAGTAATAACTGTAATCGCTGTGGCGTACCTCTGACCACTACAGCAAACAAGGTCATTAGTATCTTCATTAGGGTTTTATGACTCAGTAAATGTGTTTACAATATCAGTTAGTGGACACCTGTGGCCACGTCACATACCTGACGCAACACTTGACCTAATTAATGGTCATCTCGAGGCAGGTGATGAAATACTCTCTCACACCTGCTTATCTAAGCTCATTCCTCTTGTGGGATTAGCGCTTAGTTTGATAATAATAATAATAAGCTCATTCTTATGATAATGATGTATCACCCATACGGGTTTAGCTTTCACCACGGATATACTACTACCACTACCACCACTACTACTACTACTACTACTACTACTACTACTACTAATAATAATAATAATAATAGCTACATGTATTTGGGTAGCTGCGCAGAGAAAGGTCTCCTTGTATTGCCCCCTAAACCAGTGTTGACATTTTGAAGCTGACCAGAAAAGGCTTTCTAAAATTATCTCACTGAAATCATCTTCGGAAATTGTCTATACAAAACCGAGCGGAGAGCACCTGGCGCCTGTCAATTGTTCCACGAACCTCCACCTGTTAATAGTTGATCAAAATTGAAGATTTGGAGCCGCTTGCACAAAGAGTTGTGAAGTAATGAAGTAGAGTCTTGGAGGGAATTAGTGTAAGACAAGAACACCGTAGTTAAGTGTGTGTGTCTGTCCAGACATCAAGTCTTACTAGATTTATTTTGACCAAGTTATGCTTAGACTCTTTTTGTAAAAAAAAAGCGCTAAAATTAGCAAAACTCTGCCAGACTCCTTTAAAAAAATGTTCAGTCTATCATGTCCATCAGTCCAAATGGGTGGCCCGGTGGCCTGGTGGCTTGAGCTCTCGCTTCACACACGGATGGCCCAGGTTCGATTCCCGGCGGGTGGAAACATTTCGACGTGTTACCTTACACCTGTTGTCATGTTCACCTAGCAGCAAATAGGTACCTGGGTTGTTAGTCGACTAGTGTGGGTCGCATCCTGGGGGACAAGATTAAGGACCCCAATGGAAATAAGACAGACAGTCCTCGATGACGCACTGGCTTTCTTGGGTTATCCTGGGTGGCTAACCCTCCGGGGTTAAAAATCCGAAGAAATCTTATCTTATCTTATCTTAATAGGGATAGACTGAAGACATCGACTCCAGGCTGAGGGACTGATTACCTCAAACTACTCCTATCTTTACACCGTTTTTCTTTGTATCGGCCTGATGAAGCCAGTGTGTGGCGAAACGTTTCTTCAGTGAAGTTTCCCATGTGTGTCCCATTCTTTAAAAATGTGTTAGTGGAGGAGCAGCCGCCTCCAGGTGCTAAGTTCTAGAGAATTATGAAGAACCAGAGTTGATCAGTCGTTCAAAACAGCTAAGAACTGCTGACAGTGTATATACTGACTGTGTCGGACAAAACATACCTACGAGGGATCAAACCTGACTAAATATTTCGCTGTTGTTGCCTGAAGAGTACTGGAATAGCCATCAAACAGGAATATTAAAAAAAAAGGAGAGAGAGAAAGTAACGAGAGAGAAGTTTTCAAAGCCACTTTGTTATATTAACGTTATTAAAACGTCAATATAATGACACATAAACCTGGTATAATGAATCTGGGGTTTATATTGCTGATAAGACACATGTGCAACACTTAGGTATCTTCATTCCGAAACGTTTCGTCTACACAGTAGGCTTCTTCAGTCGAGTACAGCGGAGGCAGCAGAAGCAGTAAAGATGTGAAGGTGATGGAATCAGTCCATCAACCTTAAAGGCAGTTCTGAGGGGGTCAGTCCTTCAGCCTGGAGCAGAGTTTTGCTCCATAGTGTCTGTGCACTCTCCTATTTGTGTGTGTGTACTCACCCAATTGTGGCTGCAAGGGTCGAGTCATAGCTCCTGACCCACCTCTTCACTAGTCGCTACTATGTCACTCTCTCCCTGCTCCGTGGGCTTTATCATACCTATTCTTAAAGTTATGTATGGATCCTGCCTCCACTATCTCACTTCCCAGACTATTAAACTTCCTGACAACTCTTGTGACTGAAGAAATACTTCCTAACATCCCTGTGACTCAGCTGAATCTTCACCTTCCAATTGTGACCCCTTGTTTCTGTGTCCCATCTCTGGAACTTCCTGTCTCTGTCCACCTTGTCAATTCCCCTCAGAATTTCAGATGTCGTTATCATAACCTCCCTATCCTCCTATCTTCCAGTATCGTCAGGTTGATTTCCCTTAACCTCACCTCGTAGGACATTTCCCTTAGCTCCGGGACTAGTCTTATTACAAACCTTTGCACTTTCTCCAATTTCGTGACGTGTTTCACTAGGTGTGGGTTCCAAACTGGTGCTGCATACTCCAATATAGGCCTAACATACATGGTGTACAGAGTCTTGAATGATTCCTTACTGAGGTGTCGGAACGCTATTCTTAGGTTTGCTAGGCGCCTGTATGCTGCAGCAGTTATTTGGTTGATGTGTACCTCAGGAGATGTGCCTGGTGTTATACTCACCCCAAGATCCTTTTCCTTGAGTGAGGTTTGTAGTCTCTGGCCCCCTAGACTGTACTCTGTCTGTGGTCTTCTTTGCCCTTCCCCAATCTTCATGACTTTGCACTTGGTGGGGTTGAACTCCAGGAGCCAGTTGCTGGACCAGGCCGTCAGCCTGTCGAGATCCTTTTGTAGTTCTGCCTGGTCCTCGTCCGACTGAATTCTTCTCATCATCTTCACATCATCTGCAAACAGGGACACTTCGGAGTCTATTCCTTCTGTCATGTCGTTCAGAAATACCAGAAACAGCACCGGTCTTAGGACTTACCCCTGTGGCACCCCGCTCGTTACAGGCGCCCACTCTGACACCTCGCCACGTACCATGACTCGCTGTTGTCTTCCTGACAGGTATTCCCTGATCCATTGGAGTGCCTTCCCTGTTATCCCTGCCTGGTCCTCCAGCTTTTGCACTAATCTCTTGTGTGGAACTGTGTCAAACGCCTTCTTACAGTCCAAGGAAATGCAATCTACCCACCCCTCTCTCTCTTGTCTTACTGCTGTCACCCTGTCATTGAACTCTAGTAGGTTTGTGACACAATATTTCCCGTCCCTGAAACCGTGCTGGCTGTCGTTCATAAGCTCATTCCTTTCTAGGTGTTCCACCACTCTTCTCCTGATAATCTTCTCCATGACTTTGCATACTATACATGTCAGTGACACTGGTCTGTAGTTTAATGCTACGTGTCTGTCTCCTTTTTTAAAAATTGGGACTAGTACATTTGCTGTCTTCCATACCTCAGGTAGTCTCCCTGTTTCGATAGATGTGTTAAAGATTGTTGTTATTGGTTCACATAGCGCCTCTGCTCCCTCTCTCAGGACCCACGAGTACTCACCTATTTGTACTCACCTATTTGTGCTTGCAGGGGTCGAGTCATAGCTCCTGGCTTGTTTTGTTAGGATGATAAACAAGACTTGTTTTGTTAGGATGATAAGCAAGACTTTGTGATCACAATTTATGAACAAACAAAATTAACTTTGAATTTTAATCAGATTTATATCTATGTCAATGAAAAACTTAAACACATGAAGCAGAGAAAAAATATATATGAAAATAAACAAAAAGTGAGCAGTGGACGCAGAAGGGCAGCAGTGGACGCTGGGAGGCGGCAGTGGACGCTGGGAGGCGGCAGTGGACGCTGGAGGGGAGCAGTGGACGCTGGAGGGGAGCAGTGGATGCTGGAGGGAAGCAGTGGACGCTGGAGAGCAGCAGTGGACGCTAGAAGGCGGCAGTGGACGTTGGAGACCAACAATGGACACTGGAAGGCGGCAGTGGATGCTGGAGGTGCAGTGAACGCTGGAGGGAGCAGTGGACGCTGGAGAGCAGCAGTGGACGCTAGAAGGCGGCAGTGGACGTTGGAGACCATCAATGGACACTGGAAGGCGGCAGTGAATGCTGAAAGGCAGCAGTGGACGCTGGAGGCCAGCAGTGGACGCTTAAAGCCGACAATGGATGCTGGAAGGCAGCAATGGATGCTGGAAGGCAGCAGTGAATGCTGGAAGGCAGCAGTGGACGCTGGAGGCCAGCAGTGGACGCTGGAAGGCGGCAGTGGATGCTAGAAGGCAGTAGTGGACCATGGAGGCCAGCGGTGGACGCACGAAGGCAGCAGTGGACGCAGGAGGGCAGCAGTGGACGCTGGAATGCGGCAGTGGATGCTGGAAGGCAGTAGTGGACGCTGGATACCAGCAGTGGACGCTGGAAGGCGGCAGTGGATGCTGGAAGGCAGCAGTGGACGCTGGAGGCCAGCAGTGGACGCTGGAGGCCAGCAGTGGAGCAGGAAGGCAGCAATAGACGCTGGAGGCCAGCAGTGGACGCTGGAAGGCGGAAAAAGATGCTGGAAGGCAACAGTGGGTGCTGAAAGGCAGCAGTGAATGCTGGAGGGCAGCAGTTGACGCTGGAGGCCAGCAGTGGACGGTGGAAGGCGGAAGTGGATGCTGGAAGGCAGCAGTGAGTGCTGGAAGGCAGCAGTGAATGCTGGAGGGCAGCAGTTGACGCTGGAGGCCAGCAGTGGACGCTGGAAGGTGAGAGTGTATGCTGGAAGGCAGCAGTGGGTGCTTGAAGGCAGCAGTGAATGCGGGGGGGGGGAGCAAGGGACACTGGAAGACAGCAGTTGGCGCTTCAAAGCAGCAGTGGATGTTGGAAGGGAGCAGTGGACGCTGGAAGGCAGCAGTGGACGCTGGAAGGCAACAGTGGACGCTGGAAGGCAGCAGAGGACGCTGAAAAGAAGCAGTGGATGCTAGAAGGCAGCAGTGGACGCTGGAGGACAGCAAAAGACGTTGGAGTTTATCAGTGGAAGTTTCAGTTCAGCAGTGGATGCTGAAAGGCAGGAGTGGGTGCTGGAAGGAAGCGGTGGACGCTGGAAAGCAGCAGTGAACGCTGGAAGGCAGCAGTGGACGCTGGAAAGCAGCAGTGAACGCTGGAGGGCAGCAGTGAACACTGGAAGGCAGCAATGGACGCTGGAGGGCAGCAGTGGACGCTGGAGGACAGCAGTGAACACTGGAAGGCAGCAATGGACGCTGGAGGGCAGCAGTACACGCTGGAGGGCAGCAGTGGATGCTGGAAGGCAGCAGTGGACGCTGGAAATCAGCAGTGGACGCTGGAAGGCAGCAGTGGACGCTGGAGGGCAGAAGTGAACACTGGAATGCAGGACTGGATGCTGGAAGGCAGCATTAGACGCTGGAAGGCAGCAGTGGACGCTGGAAGGCAGCAGTGGATGCTGGAAGGCAGCAGTGGACGCTGGAAATCAGCAGTGGACGCTGGAAGGCAGCAGTGGACGCTGGAGGGCAGCAGTGAACACTGGAAGGCAGCAATGGACGCTGGAGAGAAGCAGTGGACGCTGGAGGGCAGCAGTGAACACTGGAAGGCAGCAATGGACGCTGGAGGGCAGCAGTGGACGCTGGAAGGCAGAAGTGAACACTGGAAGGCAGGACTGGATGCTGGAAGGCAGCAGTGGAGGCTGGAAGGTAGCAGTGGATGCTGGAAGGCAGCAGTGGATGCTGGAAGGCAGCAGTGGATGCTGGAAGGCAGCAGTGGATGCTGGAGGACAGCAGTGGACGCTGGAAGGCAGCAGTGGATGCTGGAGGGCAGCAGTGGACGCTGGAAGGCAGCAGTGGACGCTGGAAGGCAGCAGTGGACGCTGGAGGGCAGCAGTGGACGCTGGAGGGCAGCAGTGGACGCTGGAAGGCAGCAGTGGACGCTGGAAGGCAGCAGTGGACGCTGGAAGGCAGCAGTGGATGCTGGAAGGCAGCAGTGGACGCTGGAAGGCAGCAGTGGACGCTGGAAGGCAGCAGTGGACGCTGGAAGGCAGCAGTGGATGCTGGAAGGCAGCAGTGGATGCTGGAAGGCAGCAGTGGATGCTGGAAGGCAGCAGTGGATGCTGGAAGGTAGCAGTGGATGCTGGAAGGCAGCAGTGGATGCTGGAAGGCAGCAGTGGATGCTGGAAGGCAGCAGTGGACGCTGGAAGGCAGCAATGGACGCTGGAAGGCAGCAGTGGACGCTGGAAGGCAGCAGTGGACGCTGGAAGGCAGCAGTGGATGCTGGAAGGCAGCAGTGGACGCTGGAAGGCAGCAGTGGACGCTGGAAGGCAGCAGTGGACGCTGGAAGGCAGCAGTGGATGCTGGAAGGCAGCAGTGGATGCTGGAAGGCAGCAGTGGACGCTGGAAAGCAGCAGTGGACGCTGGAAGGCAGCAGTGGACGCTGGAAGGCAGCAGTGGATGCTGGAAGGTAGCTGTTGCTGGGTATTTTTGAACTTCTTTCCGCAATATTGTATCATGTTATTCACAGTACATTTTTGTGTTATTATTTCAGACTTATGCCAGATATACCGTAATAATGCTGGCATTATGCTTGCATTTGGAATAAGTGCTCCGTCAGTGTTCCGTAAGTGCTTTGACAGTGTTCCATAAGTGCTCCATCAGTGTTAAGTAAGTGCTCTGACAGTGTTCAATAAGTGCTCCGTCAGTGTTAGATAAGTGCTCCGTCTGTGAGAGAGAGGGTGTGTTTCCCTGGAGCTGGTGTTGGTGATATAGTCAATAGGTTGGTTAATATCATGTCAGGTAATGGGAACAAGCCCATTATCTGTCTCAGTGCTGGTGGAAATGATATTGGGAAGGGTAGGAGAGAAGAGCTGCTAGATAAGTACAGGTCAGCTATAAATTTAATTAGGTCTAAGGGAGGTTAATGATGAGTTTGGGGAAAGTGATCACAAATCACTCAGTTTTAATATATCATGGAATATCCCTAATAATAGCAATCAAGTCTCTGTCCCTGACTTCCGCTTGGCTGGGTGGGCTGAACTGGAATGATCTGACCATTGGTCAGGTAGGTCGTGATGGTTGCCAATATGTTTTCCAAAGCATAGTTCTAGCTGCTCAGACAACTTATGTTCTGAATAGGGAAATCAGATCAAACAAAAATTATCCAAAATGGATAAATAATAGATTAAAACATCTCAATGGTCAAAAGAGAGGCATATATAGGCGAATGAAAAGAGGAGAGAGGCAGTTAAGTAATCAGTATATTCAATAAGAGAGAAAAAAAAGGAATAATAAAAACAAAGAAAGATTATGAGGTTAAAGTCGCAATGGAATCAAAGACTAACCCAGTAAGATGCTTTAAGGTATACAGAAGTAAGATTAGGGACAAGATAGACCCACTCAAAAGTTACTCGGGTCAGCTCACCAACAGTAATAAGGAAATGTGTAGAATTTTTAACACTTACTTCCTCTCAGTTTTCACACAGGAAGATACTAGCGATATTCCAGAAATAATAAATTATGTAGAACAGGACGATAGTAAACTATACACGATTAGCGTCACTGGTGACATGGTCCTTAGTTAAATAGATAAATTAAAACCAAACAAATCCCCGTGCCATGATGAACTGTAAGGGTTCTAAAGGAATGTAAAGAGGAGCTTAGCAAACTTTTGGCTACTCTTGTCAACATATCACTAAAAACTGGCATAGTGCCAGATAAGTGGAAAAGGGCAAATGTGATACCTATTTCCAAAGCAGGTGACAGGTCCTTAGCTTCAAACTATAGACCAATAACCTTCATAGTCGGAAAATTTATGAAATCAGTAATTGCCGAGGCAATTCGTAGCCATCTTGAAAGGCATAAACTGATTAATAAATCTCAACACGGTTTTACAAAAGAGCGTTCCTGTCTTAAGAATTAATTAACTTTTTTTCATTAAGGTATTTGAGGAGGTAGATCATGGTAATGAATATGATATTGTGTATATGGACTTCAGTAAGGCTTTTGAAAGTCCCACATCAGAGACTAATGAGGAAAATTAAAGCACATGGAATAGGAGAAAAATTTTTCCTAGATAGAGGCATGGTTGACAAATAGGCAGCAGAGAGTTTGCATAAATGGGGAGAAATCAGAGTGGGGAAGCGTCACAAGCGGTGTTCCACAGGGGTCAGTATTGGGCCCCTTGTTGTTCACAATCTAAATAAACGACATAGATGAGGGAATAAATAGCGACATAAACAAGTTTGCCGATGACACCAAAATAGGCCGTCCAATTCATTCTGACGAGGACATTAGAGCACTCCAGGAAGACTTGAATAGACTGATGCAGTGGTCGGTGAAGTGACAGATGCAATTTAATATAGACATTGGACAGGAAAATAACCATGCCACAAAAAGTAAATAATGTAGATCTTAATACTACTGATTGCGAAAAGGATTTAGGAGTTCTGGTTAGCAGTAATCTGAAACCAAGACAACAGTGCATAAGTGTTCGCAATAAAGCGAACAGAATCCTTGGCTTCATATCAACCTATATAGCCTTTGTTAGGCCTCATCTAGATTATGCTGTACAGTTTTGGTCACCATATTACAGAATGGATATTAAAACGAACAAAGGAGGATGACAAAGTTGATCCCATGTATTAGAAATCTTCCCTATGAGGATAGACTGAGGGCCACTAATCTGCACTCTAGAAAGGCGTAGAATTAGGGGGAATATGATTGAGGTGGATAAATGGAAAACAGGAATAAATAAAGGGAATGTAAAGAGCATGCTAAAATTATTTGGCCAAGACAGGACTCGCAGCAATGGTTTTAAGTTGGAAAAATTCAGATTCAGGAAGGATATAGGAAAGCACTGGTTTGGTAATAGAGTTGTGGATGAGTGGAACAAACTCCCGAGTACCGTCATAGAAGCTAAAACGTTGTGTAGTTTTAAAAATAAGTTATATAAATACACGAGTGGGTGTGGGTGGGTGTGAGTTGGACCTGACTAGCTTGTGCTAGTAGGTCAGATCACGTGCTTCTTCCTTTAGTGGATGTGACCTGACCTGACTAGGTTGGGTCATTGGCTTAAGCCGATAGGAGAGTTGGACATGCCTCGCATGGGCCAGTAGGCCTGATGCAGTGTTCCTTCTTTCTTAGGTTCTTATAAGTGTTCCGTCAATGTTCCATAAGTGCTCCTTCAGTGTACCATAAGTGCTCCGTCAGTGTTTCATAAGTGCTCCGTCAGTGTTCCATAAGTGCTCCGTCAGTGTTTAATAAGTGCTCCTTCAGTGTTTCATAAGTGCTCATTCAGTGTTCCAAAGTACTCCGTCAGTGTTCCATAAGTGCTCCGTCAGTGTTCCATAAGTGTTCCGTCAGTGTTCCATAAGTGCTCCGTCAGTGTTCCATAAGTGCTCCGTCAGTGTTCCATAAGTGCTCCGTCAGTGTTCCATAAGTGCTCCGTCAGTGTTCCATAAGTGCTCCTCAGTGTTCAGTGTCTCAGTGTTCCAAAGTGCTCCGTCAGTGTTCCATAAGTGCTCCGTCAGTGTTTCATAAGTGCTCCGTCAGTGTTCCATAAGTGCTCCGTCAGTGTTCCATAAGTGCTCCGTCAGTGTTCCATAAGTGCTCCGTCAGTGTTCCATAAGTGCTCCGTCAGTGTTCCATAAGTGCTCCGTCAGTGTTCCATAAGTGCTCCGTCAGTGTTCCATAAGTGCTCCGTCAGTGTTCCATAAGTGCTCCGTCAGTGTTCCATAAGTGCTCCGTCAGTGTTCCATAAGTGCTCCGTCAGTGTTCCATAAGTGCTCCGTCAGTGTTTCATAAGTGTTCCGTCAATGTTTCATAAATGCTCCGTCAGTGTTCCATAAGTGCTCCGTCAATGCAAGTTTTCAGTATTTCTCAATTATATTTTTGCAGTTCCCGTTAAAAATTTCTTTACAATTCTCTAAACAAAATAGTATATTTGATTTCGCGTTTCGTCACAAACACAAGACTCATCATTCTCTGGTCAT
>WNWK01005019.1:45000-52912 GCA_009830355.1 Cherax destructor | reverse complement strand
CAACAAGGGGTCACAGTTGGAAGTTGAAGACTCGGATGAATCACAGGGATGTTAGGAAATATTTCTTCAGTCACAGAGTTGTCGGGAAGTGGAATAGTCTGGGAAGTGATGTAGTGGAGGCAGGATCCATACATAGCTTTAAGGAGAGGTATGATAAAGCTCATGGAGCGGGTAGAGTAACTGAGTAGCGGCCAGGGAAGAGGCGGGGCCAGGAGCTATGAATCTACCCCTGCAACCACAACTAGATGAGTACACACACACGCGCGCGCACACGCAGGATCCCTACATAGCTTTAAGGAGAGATACGATAACTCGCTTGGAGCAGAGTGGACCCAATAGCGACCAGCAAAGAGACGGGGCCAGGAGCTGTGAATCGACCCCTGCAACCACATAAAGGTGAGTACACACACACAGGGATGTTAGGAAGTATTTATTCAGCCAAAGAGTTGTCAGGAAATGGAACAATCTGGAGAGTGATGTAGTGGAGGCAGGATCCATACATAGTCTTAAGAAGAAATACGATAAAGCTCATGGAGAAGGGAGAGAGTGGACCTAGTAGTGACCAGCGAATAGGCGGAGCCAGGAGCTGTGAATCGACCCCTGCAACCACAACTAGGTGAGTACACACACACACACATTTTTATTACAAACAAAAATTAGGTAAACACATATGTAATCTCACATAGACACATTATTTCATTCTGTAACTGGTGTTAATTTGCATGAGTATAAGATGTTAATGTTTTGTAATTTGACTGAAGACCATGAGAAGCAGCTGCCCTCCCTAGAATGTTGAAGCAAAAAAATAATTAGGAAATATACCGTTAAATAGTAATGGTATTAGGCTGTTATTTGCTTATAAGGCCTACAAGCCTAGGCCCAAGCTTACTGTTACTGGAATAACAGCTGATTTTAGGTGTAGCTGTAAATGTAAGTAAAGGGGCCAATATCGAGTATAGCTGCTCAGTTTAATTTGGCCACTGATTTAAGAATATAAGAACGAGGGAATATTGAAGCAGGCTTACTGGCCCATGCTAGGCAGGTCCAATTCCCACCCACCCACACCTACTCATATATACCTGTCTAACTTATATTTAAAGCTACTCAATGACGCTGTAGCTGGGAGTGTGTCATTCATCTACGACTCTATTGTCAAACTATTACTTCTCAATATCCTTTCTAAATCTAAATTTCTCCAACTTGAAACTATTGCTGCGAGTTTTATCTTGTTTAGATATTTTCAACGCGCTGTTTATAACCCCCTTTATTCCCGTTTTCCATTTGTACACTTCAATCATATCTTCCCAAATTCTTCGGTTTTCCAAAGTGCAAGTTCATTGCCTTCAGCTTATTTTCTTATGAAAGGTTTCTTCTAATACAAGGAATCAACTTCTGTATATTTTGGAGCGTATGTATATCCATCCTATAATATGGAGACCAGAACTGAGCAGCATAATCTAACTGAGGTTTAACCAAGAATGTTAAAAGATGAAATATAGCCTTAGTATACTTGGAGTATACCTGGAGAGAGTTCCAGGGGTCAACGCCCCTGCGGCCCGGTCTGTGACCAGGCATCATGTTGGATCAGAGCCTGATCAACCAGGCTGTTACTGCTGGCCACACGCAGTCCAACGTACGAACCACAGCCTGGCTGGTCAGGTACCGACTTTAGGTGCCTGTCCAGTGCCTGCTTGAAGACAGCCAGGGGTTTGTTGGTAATCCCCCTGATGTATGCTGGGAGGCAATTGAACAGTCTTGGGCCTCTGACACTTATTGTGTTGTCTCTCAACGTGCTAGTGACACCCCTGCTTTTCACTGGGGGGATGTTACATCACCTGCCCAGTCTTTTGCTTTCGTAGGGAGTGACTTGTGTGCAAGTTTGGTACTAATCCCACCTGTGTTCTAGGGAGTACAGGTTTAGGAACTTCAAGCGTTCCCAGTAATTGAGGTGGTTTATCGCAGTTATGCGTGCCGTGAAGGTTCTCTGCACATTTTCTAGGTCAGCAATTTCACCTGCCTTGAAAGGTGCAGTTAGTGTGCAGCAATATTCCAGCCTAGATAGAACAAGCGACCTGGAAAGTTTCAACATGGACTTGGCATCCTTGGTTTTGAAGGTTCTCATTATCCATCCTGTCATTTTTCTAGCAGATGCGATTGCTACGGTGTTATGGTCCTTGAAGGTGAGATCCTCTGACATGATCACTCCCAGGTCTTTGACATTAGTTTTTCGCTCTATTGTGTGGTTGGAATTTGTTTTGTACTCCGATGACACTTTAATTTCCTCACGTTTTCCATATCTGAGTAATTGAAATTTCTCATCATTGAACTTCATATTGTTTTCTGCAGCCCATTTACAGATTTGGTTTATGTCTGCTTGGAGTCTTGCAGTGTCTTCAACGGTGGACACTGTCATACAGATTCGGGTATCATCTGCAAAGGAAGACACGGCACTGTGGCTTATATCCCTGTCTATGTCCGATTTGAGGATGAGGAACAGGATGGGAGCGAGTACTGTGCCTTGTGGAACAGATCTTTTCACTGTAGCCGCCTCAGACTTTACTCTGTTAACTACTACTCTTTGTGTTCTACTTGTTAGGAAATTATAGATCCATCTACCAACTTTTCCTGTTATTCCTTTATCACGCATTTTGTGTGTTATTACACCATGATCACACTTGTCAAAGGCTTTTGCAAAGTCTGTGTACATAACATCTGCATTCTGTTTGTCTTCTAGAGCATCCAGAACCTTGTCGTAGTGGTCCAGTAGTTGGGACAGACAGGAGCGACCTGCTCTAAACCCATGCTGCCCTGGGTTGTGTAATTGATGGGTATCTAGATGAGTGGCGATCTTGCTTCTTAGAAGAACCCTTTCAAAGATTTTTATGATATGGGACGTTAGCGCTATTAGTCTGTAGTTCTTTGCTATTGCTTTACTGCCACCTTTGTGGAGTGGGGCTATGTCTGTTGTTTTTAGTAACTGCGGGACGACCCCAGTGTCTATGCTCCCTCTCCATAGGATGTTAAAAGCACGTGATAGGGGCTTCTTGCAGTTCTTGATGAACACGGAGTTCCATGAGTCTGGGCCTGGAGCGGAGTGCATGGGCATGTCATTTATTGCCTTTTCGAAGTCATTTGGCTTCAGGGTAATGTCAGATAGGTATGCGTCTGCCAAGTTCTGTGGCACTCTCGTAAAAAATTCAGTTAGGTCTTCGACTTTCAGTCTGGTTAGCGGCTCGCTAAAAACTGAGTCATACTGGGACTTTAGTAACTCACTCATTTCCTTGCTGTCATCTGTGTAGGACCCATCCCGTTTAAGTAGGGGCCCAATACTGGATGTTGTTCTCGACTTTGATTTGGCATAAGAAAAGAAATACTTTGGGTTTCTTTCAATTTCATTTATGGCTTTTAGTTCTTCCCTCATTTCTTGATTCCTGTAAGATTCCTTTAGTTTTAATTCGATGTTTGCTATTTCTCTGACCAGTGTCTTCCTACGTATTTCAGATATATTGGCCTCTTGTAGCTGCTCCGTTATTCTTTGCCTTCTCCTGTATAGGGAGGGCCTCTCTCTTTCTGGTTTACATCTCCTCCTTTTCCTTAAGGGAATTTGCCTTGAGCAAACCTCAAGTGCCACAGTTAATTTGTTCTAGACATAGGTTAGGATCCGTGATGCTTAGGCTATCTTCCCATTGTATATAATTTAGGACTTGGTTTACTTGGTCCCACCTTATGTTTTTGTTATTGAAGTTGAATTTGGAGAAGGCTCCCTCGCGGCTGATCACATTTTGTCGATCTGGGGCTCCCCGCATGCATGTCTGGACCTCTATTATGTTGTGATCTGAGTATATTGTTTTTTATATGATGACATTTCGTATCAGATCATCATTGTTGGTGAAGATGAGGTCCAGCGTATTCTCTAATCTTGTAGGCTCTACTATTTGCTGGTTTAAGGTGAATTTGGTGCAGAGATTTAAAAGTTCATGTGTGTGCGAGTTTTCATCTGAGCTGCTTCCTGGTGTTATCTCTGTTACCACATTGTTTGCAATATTCCTCCATTTTAGGTGCCTTAGGTTGAAATCCACCAGGAGCAAGATGTTGGGGGCAGGAGCTGGAAGATTTTCCAGACAGTGGTCAATTTTCAGAAGCTGTTCCTAGAATTGTTGGGACGTTGCATCCGGAGGCTTGTATACAACCACGATGACCAGGTTTTGATTCTCGATCTTTATTGCTAATACTTCAACTACATCATTTGAGGCATTTAGTAGTTCTGAACATATAAGTGACTCTGTGATATACAGGCCAACCTCCCTTTTTGCCTGTTCACTCTGTCACATCTGTATAGGTTGTACACCGGGATCCATATTTCATTGTCCAAGTGATCTCTTATGTGGGTCTCTGTTAAAGCCGCAAACATAGCATTTGACTCTGTAAGCAGTCCACAGATGTAAAGTATCTTGTTTGTTGCTGGCTTTCGACCCTGTATATTTGCAAAGATGAATGTCGTTGGATTGGTGGTATGGGGAAGGGGGTGTTTTTTTCCTGGCACTAATATCTGTTGTGTTGGAGTGGAGGCCATTGACTGTGATTCCACTCCAGAAATTATTGCAGTTGGTGTACGATTTCTGTCATTTCCTGCCAGCTTTTTTTCCTTCCTGGCAATAAAAAAACCTCTCTCTCCGGAGTGGCTGTGGCTTCCCAGGTTTTGCCATGGTCTGGATGTTCTGTGTCGTCTTGTACCCTTTAGGTGGTATGCCTGGCAATATATGTCTTTCCTAAACTGATGAGTGGCACATTTAGGACTTGTATTATTTATATTTTTTGAGATGAAGCCAAGAACTCTATTAACTTTATTGCGAACACTTGTGAACTCTTGTCATGGCTTTAAATTTCTGTTAACCAAAACGCCTCGCATACTGAGTGTCCGTGATTCAATTCCCGGCATGGGTGAAGACGTTGGGCATGTTTATTTACACCTGTTGTCCCTGTTCACCTAGCAGTAAGTAGGTACCTGGGTGTTAGCCGACTGTTGTGGGTCGCATCCTGGAAGACAAGATTAAAGGACCCCAATGAAAATAAAATAGTCTCCGATGACGCACTGACTTTATTGGGTTATCCTGGGTAGTTAACCCTCCGGGTTAAAAATCCGAACAAAATCTTCACTCTCTCTTATCAAGATCTTTTTCGCAGCCACTCGGACTACGATTTACAGTGTTTAGTTTATAATTGCCATAATTCTTTCCTTTTCCTAAGATTAGAACTTTACACTTGTCAGCAATAAATTGTATTGGTCACTTCAAGGTCATCCTGTAGCCTTCTAACGTCCACGTTAGAAATTATTAGTCTATCTTCGTGTCATCGGTAAACTTACTTATCTCACTATTTATTCCCCCATTAATGTTGTTTATGTAGATTGTGAACAATAAAGGTCTCAACACTTATCCCTGTAGCACACCACACGTAACAGGTCCCCATTCCAATTTCTTCCCATTAGTGTAAACTCTGTTGCCTGTCAGCCATGTCTCCACCCAGGAGATAATTTCTCCTATTCTTTGTGCCGCTACTTTCTTAAACGGTCTCCTGTGTGAAACTTTATCAGAGGCCTTACTGAAGTCCATATACACAATACTGTATTATTTATCTTGTTCTACTGCCTCATATACCTTAGTGAAAAAGGATAGTAAATTCGTAGGGCTAGAACGCCTCTTTGTAAAATGGTACCGAGATTCATTGATCAAATTATTTCTTTCAAGGTGGCTTCGAATTACATCCGCAATTAGTGATTCCATCCACTTTCCCACAATTGAGGGTAGACTGACTGATGTATACTTTGAAGCTAAGGACCTATCTCCCACTTTGTAAATAGGTATCACATTTGCTATTTAGCATTTATGTGGTACAATACCTGTTTGTAGTGATATGTTGAAGAGACTAGAACCTTTGAAAACAGTTCAGGGTCCGGTGACTTGTTTGGTTTCAGTCTAGTTGTTCGAGGACCATGTCACTGGTGATTTTGATATTTCATCATTTATTTTCGTCCTGGCCAGTATAATTATTGATTTTTGAGATTTCGTTTGTATCCGCTTGTATAAAAAAAAAATCAGAAATATATGTTGGAAATGGTACACATTTCTTTGTCACTAACAGCAAGCTGATCTCAGTTACATTTAAGTGAGCCTATCTTTTCCCTAATCTTAATCCTGTATACCAGAAAGAAACTTTTGGGATTGGTCTTTGATTCCCTCGCAACCTTAATTTCATATTCTCTTTTGGCTTCCCTTATTCCTTTATTGACTTCTCTCTTAAATTAAATATATTGTTTATAAAGTGACCCCTCACTGCTTTTGTTTCGCCTGTCAGTACGTTTCTTTTCCCCCCAAGAGATATTTGAGTCTAAAATTTATCCATTTAGGGTCATGTCTGATCTCAGTTCTCTATGAGGAATATATGCAGCTTCGCCAGTTTGTACAATGCTGTGGAAAATGTCATATTGGTATGCATCACCACCTATCCAGTCTCCCTCATGATAATCCTTAGTCAAGTTACCCTAGTCTATACTTCTCAGGTAATCCCTTAGTTTTGTTATCGTAAAGTAATTCCACGAGATATTAAAACTAAGTGATTTGTAATAACTTTCTACAATCTATTCATTAACCTCAAGATTATCTATCAGAGAATCCTTGTTTGCCAGAGCTATGTCCAGTATGTTATTTCCACTAGTTGGTTCTGGTAGAAACTTTTAAAAAGCAGCCCTGGACCATTTCAAGAAAGTCGTTAGACTCCAAGATTATCTGTCAAGTTGCTCCAGTTGATTTGACTAAAGTTAAAATCTCATTAAAAACATTTTCATATCTGGATGCATGAGAAATTTCTAGACCCCCAGGTTTGGGGGTCTGTAGATCTCACCTAAGATTAGGTTTCGATACCCTTCGAGAAACTACCGCCAGATTCCGTGTCTGTCTCTTCCATCTTTATACAGTTTAATTTTCCCCTAACATACATAGCAACTCCGCCTTCTTTCCTGTTACTTCAGTAAATGTGGAATAATCTATTCCCCTATATGTTGAATTCAGCAGACATGTCCCTATTTTTCAGACCGAACCAGGTTTCAGTTATTGCAATAATATTTGTTTCTTGCATACGCAATTAGCTTTAGGTCATCTTGCACTCCGACTACTTGTATAATAGATACTAAGGAAGTTTTTGCCTCACTTTTCTCTCCTGTATCGTTTTGTTTGTAGGTATATTTTCCTCTTTTTATCGAACACTAATTCATAAACTATCCTATTTTTTTAAAGTTGCCTAACATACTACAACTCCTTTGTTTTTCCCATACACCCTTATCTCTATTTTCTATCAGTTTAAAGTTTTAGACAATTAGCTATGACGCCTTCAACTGAGTTGGCCAATGCTGTCACCCCTGTACCAGAGATGCATCCCATCCACTGCATACGTATCATATATATTTGTCACAGTGGTTATCCCAGTTGTTAATGAATGGAATTCCAAGTTCCTTGCAGTACTTGTCTAGCCAGAAATTTACACTACCCACTCCCCTTCTAGGCAAAACGCTACATATGATCGGGACCCCTTTCTTTGACCAAATTAGATCAATAGCTTGTAATTGGCTAGCAACTCTTCACGTTTACATTTCCCAATATCATTACCTCTAGCACTGAGGTAGATAGTGGGGTTGTTCCCACTGCCTGACATGATGTTATCTAACCTGTTAACTACATTACCCACACCTCCAGGAAAACACACCCTGTCTTGCTTTTTTATCCCTATTACAGACAGCCCGGTTCATATATCGAATCCCCACAACAATGTCCTTTTTCTTAAATGCTGAGACATTTGTCCTATTTGTCACATTATCCACACCTGCACACTCGTCCTGAAAAAAACAGCGAAGCCATTT
>WNWK01005019.1:37500-40000 GCA_009830355.1 Cherax destructor | reverse complement strand
CCGACAGTTAGTGTCTGTTCTTCCCCACTGTCGTGCGCGAAAGCCCAAATCCTTACAGTTGCTTCTCGCTCTGTTTTTCTTAATAACTTCCGATCTCATTCTCAGTGTGGTGCGAGGTCATTTATTAGACTCGGATACCATTTTTACTGCTGAATTGTATGTCATTCTCATTGCAATTATCCGTATTGCATTCATGCCTACTTCAAAGTTTGTAATCGTCTCAGACTCCTTTAGTGCTTTGCAATCTATTAAAAAAAATTGATTCACCTCATCCCCTAGTTCTTCGTATACAACTTTGGTTACGCCGCATTACTAGCAAAAATAAAGAAAGAAATCGTTTTCTGTTGGGTCCCTGGTCATGTTGATGTTCAGGGCAATGAGGAGGCAGACTCTGCTATGCAATCTGCAGTACATGACCTACCAGTTTCATATAGAGGTATTCCATTCTCTAACTATTTTGCTGTAATCTCTACAGAGGATCTCGCCTTCAAAGACCACAACAATGTATCTACCGCATCTGCTAGGAAAATGATAGGATGGATAATGAGAACCTTCAGAACTAGGGATGCCAAGCCCATGATGATTCTCTTTAAATCGCTTGTTCTCTCTAGGCTGGAATACTGCTGTACACTAACTACCCTCTTCAAAGCAGGCGAAATTGCTGACCTGGAGAGCGTACAAAGAACATTCACGGCACACATAAGTACGATAAGGCACCTAAATTACTGGGAACGGTTGAAGGCCCTTGATCTGTATTCCCTGGAGCGCAGGCGAGAAAGATATATGATAATATACACTTGGAAAATCCCAGAGGAATTAGTACCAAACTTGCACACGAAAATCACTCCCTATGAAAGCATAAGACTCGGCAGGAGATGCAACATTCCCCAAAGAAAAGCAGGGGCGCCACGAGTACACTGAGAGACAACACAATAAGTGTCCGGGCCCAAGACTGTTCAACTGCCTCCCAGCATACATAAGGGGGATTACCAATAGACCCCTGGCTGTCTTCAAGAAGGCACTGGACAGGCACCCTAAGCCAGTACCTGACAACCGGGCTGTGGTTCGTACGTCAGTTTGCGTGCGGCCGGCAGTAACAGCCTAATTGATCAGACCCTGATCCACCACGAGGCCTGGTCTCAGACCGAGCCGCGGGGGCGTTGACCCCCGAAACCCTCTCCAGGTAAACCCACCTTCGCAACCGTTGGCAACAACGTTGGGCTGATATAACAATTTATATTCTATCTAACCAAGTTTGGGTTTCTGTCCTTATTCTTGTCATCGATACCGAGGTTGGCAGACAAGACTCGTCTTTGCATCGGACTGTCCTGTCTGTCAACAAGCACGCAGAATTTTCCTCCGGTATCGTCACCGCTCTAACGCCCTTACTTTATTTTCGCTCCTCGCTGACGGCCCCACCTTTGACACAGACTCCCTCTTCGACTTTTTGACAGCAACTGATTTATTACACAAACTTTGATAATCCTTTAGCACCCCTCACAGCCCCTCATAACTTTACCTTGATTGTCATCTCCACCCTTATTTATCCTTAAATCCTGCATCAATTCCTACCCTGCAGCGCTGTATGACCCTGGTAGCTTTAGCGATTCCTTTTGATTATAATAATAATAATAATTACCGATGATCTCATTTCCACCAGATCAACGCAACTCATTACACTGACAATGGAGTGTTCATCTGATATAGATAACAATTATATCAAATAATCATGATATATAAAATTCTTGGTACCAGTTTTGCTATTCAAAATTTTCATGGGCACGAGAAAGGATTTTTCCGAAAACTATGTATTAGAGGCACTAGCGCTCTAGAAGGTTCCGCTTCCTTGACCCGGGGTAAAGAGTTGACGTACACAGCTGTCTTACAGTGGAGTCCCACAGTAGGGTAGTATTGATTGTGAATTAACACCAAGATATTTATAACCAATGGCTCAGATAGCTGTTTCCCCCATCCTACCTCTGCCCCAGTGGCAGGGAATCACCCTCAATAATCGAAATGATCAATTTATGTGGATGTAGGTTACACTTAACACATGAATCATTAATGAACGCGGTTCTTTATCTCCACTAGTGTTTTAACTTCAAACTGGTTCTAGCAAGAGCACCGTACGATTCACACGGGTTTAACACTTCTTTATAAATATAATTACAATACTAGTACTAGCAGTAGTAACGGCAGCTATTAAATCAAACATCTACAATACCCTTCCTTGTTAAACCTCCATGCCTGTTATTCAATACAACAAAGGTGGAAATGGTGCGGAATCTTCTGTATTACAATCTTCACCTCACCTGTCTTGATAGCAGAAATAGTGATAACAAGATAGTACTTACATTTTTTTTTAGTATATTCATTCTACTCCCTGTTTGGGAGTAGAATGAAATTAGCTCAAAGGCACCCACACCACCGTATGTCCTCGGATGACTGTAAAACACCTAGCTTGGCTAGATGCGTAATTCTTATAGGATTGCATGGTCCT
>WNWK01005019.1:7500-35000 GCA_009830355.1 Cherax destructor | reverse complement strand
ACCCTCCCAGTATGAACACGCACCCTCCCAGTATGAACAAGCACCCTCCCAGTATGAACACGCACCCTCCCAGTATGAACAAGCACCCTCCCAGTATGAACACGCACCCTCCCAGTATGAACACGCACCCTCTCAGTATGAACAAGCACCCTCCCAGTACGAACAAGCACCCTCCCAGTATGGATCAGTACCCTTCCAGTATGAACAAGCACCCTTCCAGTATGAACAAGCACCCTCTCAGTATGGATCAATACCCTCCCAGTATGGATCAGCACCCTTCCAGTATGAACAAGCACCCTCCCAGTATGAACAAGCACCCTTCCAGTATGAACAAGCACCCTCCCAGTATGAACACGCACCCTCCCAGTATGAACACGCACCCTCCCAGTATGAACAAGCACCCTCCCAGTATGAACAAGCACCCTCCCAGTACGAACAAGCACCCTCCCAGTATGGATCAGTACCCTTCTAGTATGAACAAGCACCCTTCCAGTATGAACAAGCACCCTCTCAGTATGGATCAATACCCTCCCAGTATGGATCAGCATCCTTCCAGTATGAACAAGTACCCTCCCAGTATGAACAAGCACCTTCCCAGTATGGATCAGTACCCTTCCAGTATGAACAAGTACTCTCCCAGTATGGATCAATACCCTCCCAGTATGGATCAGTACCCTTCCAGTATGAACAACCCCCCCAGTATGAACAAGCACCCTCCCAGTATGAACAAGCACCCTCCCAGTATGTATCAGTACCCTCCCAGTATGAACAAGCACCCTCCCAGTATGAACAAGCACCCTCTCAGTATGGATCAGTATCCTTCCAGTATGAACAAGCACCCTCGCAGTATGAACAAGCACCCTCCCAGTATAAATAAGCACCCAGTATGAACAAGCACCCTCTCAGTATGGATCAATATCCTTCCAGTATGAACAAACACCCTCGCAGTATGACCAAGCACCCTCCCAGTATGAACAAGCACCCTCGCAGTATGGATCAGTATCCTTCCAGTATGGATCAGTATCCTTCCAGTATGAACAAGCACCCTCCCAGTATGGATCAATACCCTCCCAGTATGGATCAGTACCCTCCCAGTATGAACAGGCACCCTCCCAGTATGAACAGGCACCCTCCCAGTATGGATCAGTACCCTCGCAGTATGAACAAGCACCCTCGCAGTATGAACAAGCACCCTCCCAGTATGAACAAGCACCCTCCCAGTATGAGCAAGCACCCTCCCAGTATGAACAGGCACCCTCCCAGTATGAACACGCACCCTCCCAGTATGAATCAGTACCCTCCCAGTATGAACAAGCACCCTCCCAGTATGAACAAGCACCCTCCCAGTATGAACAAGCACCCTCCCAGTATGAACAGGCACCCTCCCAGTATGGATCAGTACCCTCCCAGTATGAACAAGCACCCTCCCAGTATGAACAAGCACCCTCCCAGTATGAACAAGCACCCTCCCAGTATGAACAAGCACCCTCCCAGTATGAACAAGCACCCTCCCAGTATGAACAGGCACCCTCCCAGTATGAACAAGCACCCTCCCAGTATGGATCAGTACCCTCCCAGTATGAACAAGCACCCTCCCAGTATGAACAAGCACCCTCCCAGTATGAACAGGCACCCTCCCAGTATGGATCAGTACCCTCCCAGTATGAACAGGCACCCTCCCAGTATGAACAGGCACCCTCCCAGTATGGATCAGTACCCTCCCAGTATGAACAGGCACCCTCCCAGTATGAACAGGCACCCTCCCAGTATGGATCAGTACCCTCCCAGTATGGATCAGTACCCTCCCAGTATGGATCAGTACCCTCCCAGTATGAACAAGCACCCTCCCAGTATGAACAAGCACCCTCCCAGTATGAACAAGTACCCTCCCAGTATGAACAAGCACCCTCCCAGTATGAACAGGCACCCTCCCAGTATGAACAGGCACCCTCCCAGTATGGATCAGTACCCTCCCAGTATGGATCAGTACCCTCCCAGTATGGATCAGTACCCTCCCAGTATGGATCAGTACCCTCCCAGTATGGATCAGTACCCTCCCAGTATGAACAAGCACCCTCCCAGTATGAACAAGCACCCTCCCAGTATGAACAAGCACCCTCCCAGTATGAACAAGCACCCTCCCAGTATGAACAAGCACCTTTCCATTATGAACAAGCACCCTCGCAGTATGAACAAGCACCCTCGCAGTATGGATCAGTACCCTCCCAGTATGAACAAGCACCCTCCCAGTATGAACAAGCACCCTCCCAGTATGAACAGGCACCCTCCCAGTATGGATCAGTACCCTCCCAGTATGAACAGGCACCCTCCCAGTATGAACAGGCACCCTCCCAGTATGGATCAGTACCCTCCCAGTATGAACAGGCACCCTCCCAGTATGAACAGGCACCCTCCCAGTATGGATCAGTACCCTCCCAGTATGGATCAGTACCCTCCCAGTATGAACAAGCACCCTCCCAGTATGAACAAGCACCCTCCCAGTATGAACAAGTACCCTCCCAGTATGAACAAGCACCCTCCCAGTATGAACAGGCACCCTCCCAGTATGAACAGGCACCCTCCCAGTATGGATCAGTACCCTCCCAGTATGGATCAGTACCCTCCCAGTATGGATCAGTACCCTCCCAGTATGAACAAGCACCCTCCCAGTATGAACAAGCACCCTCCCAGTATGAACAAGCACCCTCCCAGTATGAACAAGCACCCTCCCAGTATGAACAGGCACCCTCCCAGTATGAACAGGCACCCTCCCAGTATGGATCAGTACCCTCCCAGTATGGATCAGTACCCTCCCAGTATGGATCAGTACCCTCCCAGTATGGATCAGTACCCTCCCAGTATGGATCAGTACCCTCCACAGTGTATTTTATGATAGCAATTTGAATGTGTGTACTCATCGATTTGTGTTTGCTGGGGTCAAGTCTTGGTTCTTATACACTGGGTTCTGACATCTTAAGTACTTTCAATATTGTGTATGGTGCCATCCATCACTTCCACATCCAGTTCGTTCCGCTTGGCTACGACCACAAGACTGAAAAGAGTACTTCATAGCAACCCTGTACTTCATAGCAACCCTGTACTTCATAGCAACTCTGTACTTCATAGCAACTCTGTACTTCATAGCAACCCTGTACTTCATTTATTTAATTCTGGCTTTCTCATATTTCTTTTTCATTCATTATATTCAGGTCCTCTATTTTTTCCTCACAATACACACTCTTCAGCTCTGGGAGTAATCCGGTTGCAAACGTTTAGACCTTTTCAATCTGTATGTGCTTGAGCAGGTGGGGGCTTCACACTTGTGTTGCCTATTCTATGATGAGCTTGGCATACGCTATGTACACCGACCATAAGGATCCTATTGAGGTTTCTGAAGATAATATTCTGAGGGTTGCTAGTCTCACGTAGGTTTCAGAAGTCACACGTTTTATGTGCTCCTTCGGAGAAATATTCCGTGTTTCATTATTAATTTTACAATATCTAATGCACATGTTTTTTCTCTTATAGATCTAAATGACGACTTTTTAACCACTGATGAATTACGGGTAATCTGTGACGAGCTGAGAAACAGCCACTACCTGACACCTCAAGCTGACTCAACCATCAAGATGAGGGTTCACACATCGCGCATGTCTGAAGAATCTGCGACAACGATTAACTCCGGAGCTCAGCTCAAAGTCCCTGAATTGTTATACTACCTAGAGGAACAGTGAATGTCTTAGGAAAAAGAACTCTTAAGATATATATGCCACGTAACAAATCATTTAATTTGGCATTTACAGTGTGTGCTAATAAATAAATTTTATTTATTTAAAATTATTTAATATGAACCTTTTGTATGATGAGGGTGTAGGAGCTGCTGGCCAACCAGTCACTAAAGCAAGGACAACCAGTCAGTAAAGCTAGGACAACCAGTCACTAAAGCTAGGACAACCAGTCACTAAAGCTAGGACAACCAGTCACTAAAGCTAGGACAACCAGTCACTAAAGCTAGGACAACCAGTCACTAAAGCTAGGACAACCAGTCACTAAAGCTAGGACAACCAGTCATTCAGACCAGGACAAACCATCTCTCAGTGTAGGATATGCAGTAACTCAGACCAGAGTCTATCTGTTGGGTGGGTGAAACTTTGTACCAATAGACTTCACTAAAGTGCTACTGTAAATTAAAAAATATATACGATTAACATATTAATGAAGAGAAGAGACCAAGAGTCCTCTCATACTACCCAACAATCTTGTCAGAGAAGCCACTCATAAGGCTGTATCTCTCAGCAGAGTCCAACGCTCGTTGAAGCACTCTACAGTGTTCACTGATTCTCATGCACAAGCTGGAGTGGTACGTCGACACATACTTAGTCATAAGAGCTCTAGAATTTTTGTCAATAGCGTATCACGTGGCGGCTCTCTGGGTGAAGTGGCGGTCGATAGTGTGGGGTTAAAACTAGTTTAAGCTAACAAGATAACATTACTGCCGCTTCCCTTAGTTTCATCATAATTCCAATAAAAGTGTACATTTTTATCAAACAAGTATATTACTATACAGGATAAAAATAGCTTTCTTTTTACATGTGTAGACGCATGTGCATGAGTGCGAATTCACTTTATTGCTAGGAGGATGGTAAGCAGAAACAATGTTAAAATAGGAGCCCATTCAAGGTGCTACATTCTGGCCTGATTTCTTTATTTTCCCTCCCTGACATGAGCATTACAATATCAGACTGATTTAACTAAACTCGTATTACACATATTAAACATTTACCTATATTATGCCTCCCAGTATACATGAGGGGGATTACCAATAGACCCCTGGCTGTCTTCAAGCAGGCACTGGACAGGCACCTAAAGTCTGTACCTGACCAGCCATGCTGTGGTTCGTACGTTGGATCACGTGCGGCCAGCAGTAACAGCCTGGTTGATCAGGCCTTGATCCACCATGAGGCCTGGTCACAGACCGGTCCGCGGGGGCGTTGACCCCCGGAACTCTCTCCAGGTATACCAGGTATTTCCTGAATACGTTTCTCAAATCCGTAACTTATGCCAATACACTATGGAAAGAGTACGAATCCCTTCCCCGCAGACAGGAACAAGGGACTTGTCATTGATTTTTTTTTTAAATCCATAACCAAAAACTGGAAATGCATTATTTCAAGGTGCGATGTAATATGAATGTTGAGAAAGCCTGATTGTTTGCGTAATGATGACGTCCATGTAGCGGACTGTCCTGCCTCTGAATGAGACAAACTTTAATGTTAGAGAAGACTGAATCGAAGGGAGTATGTACATTAAGCTGAAAGGTATACGACTGCATTAATTTAAAGATTGTGTGACTGAGAATAAAAGTGAAATGTCAGAAGTTGGAGTCATGTCTATGCATATGAATGTGGAAGACGTGTATAAGAACGATATCATGGTATACCTGGAGAGGGTTTCGGGGATCAACGCCCCCGCAGCCCGGTCTGAGACCAGACCACGTGGTGGATCAGGGTCTGATCAACCAAGCTGTTACTGCTGGCCGCACGTAAAACGAAATACGAATCACAGCCCGGCTGATCAGGTACTGACTTTAGGTGCCTGCCCAGCGCCTTCTTGAAGACAGCCAGGGGTCTATTGGTAATCCCCGTTATGTATGCTGGGAGGAAGTTGAACAGTCTTGGGCCCCTGACACTTATTGTGGTCTCTTAGTGTACTCGTGGCGCCCCTGCTTTTCATTGGGGGAATGTTGTATCTCCTGCCCAGTCTTTTGCTTTCGTAGGGACTGATTTTCGTGTCCAAATTTGGTACTAATCCCTCTAGGCGGTATTTTTTTTTATTTTAGGAATTTTGAGCAAATTTAGAAAATAACTTTTTAATAAGACTCTGATACAAATGTGGGACTTTGATGGAAGGACAATTAAGTCATATTTAGAAGCCGGTATGATAAAAGGCAATACATGTTATACACGGTTTAAGAAAGGTATACTAGTTCTAAGAGATTCTAGTACTGTTAGTACCTAGCTGGCCACATGATATGCTAGAGATTATCGGAATTCTTATTTTACACATTACAAACAAGAAAAATTTGAATCATTGCCGAAATTTGCTGAGAAATTAAAAATATAAATTCTGACCAGTGAAAACTATACTTGAAAACTGGAAACCCCAAGTTAATGTTGTTGACTATCATCAACGAGGAGAATATTGTACATTAACACAGGGAGGGTAATGGGTGTTTGTTAGTCACATTCGGAATGGGTGTTTGTTAGTCACATTCGGAATGGGTGTTTGTTAGTTACACTCGGAATGGGTGTTTGTTAGTCACACTCGGAATGGGTGTTTGTTAGTCACACTCGGAATGGGTGTTTGTTAGTCACACTCGGAATGGGTGTTTGTTAGTCACATTCGGAATGGGTGTTTGTTAGTCACACTCGGAATGGGTGTTTGTTAGTCACACTCGGAATGGGTGTTTGTTAGTCACACTCGGAATGGGTGTTTGTTAGTCACACTCGGAATGGGTGTTTGTTAGTTAAACTTGGAATGGGTGTTTGTTAGTCACACTCGGAATGGGTGTTTGTTAGTCACACTCGGAATGGGTGTTTGTTAGTCACACTCGGAATGGGTGTTTGTTAGTCACACTCGGAATGGGTGTTTGTTAGTTAAACTTGGAATGGGTGTTTGTTAGTCACACTCGGAATGGGTGTTTGTTAGTCACACTCGGAATGGGTGTTTGTTAGTCACACTTGGAATGGGTGTTTATTAGTCACATTCGGAATGGGTGTTTGTTAGTCACATTCGGAATGGGTGTTTGTTAGTCACATTCGGAATGGGTGTTTGTTAGTTACACTCGGAATGGGTGTTTGTTAGTCACACTTGGAATGGGTGTTTGTTAGTCACACTCGGAATGGGTGTTTGTTAGTTACACTCGGAATGGTTGTTTGTTAATCACACTCGGAATGGGTGTTTGTTAGTCACACTCGGAATGGGTGTTTGTGAAGTAGTCATCATGGAATAAGGTATTCTCGTCACTCACGAACTAAAATGTCTGAGAATCAACCATTCACGGAATAGTGTAAATGAGACAATTATGAATGAGGAATGTTTGAGAGGAAGGTTCATCTTTGGCTTGATATTAGTAAAACAGTTTAAGAACAGAGTTATGACTATTTTCTAAAACCATGATTTTCTGCCGCATACATAAAAGAATTTGCAATCATAGAAATAACTACGGAAGTCTAACATTATGATTTTATGTAAGCATGATAAAACAGGAAACCAAAAATGCTTTAACTGACCTTGTATTATTTTGCCGCAGGGCAAAATAACCACCAAAAGTTATACAAACAGTAATAACTTCACTTGGAAACACCAGCTTAAGAAAATACAACATTAAGACGTGGCTAATTAAATGTCGGGTGTTATCAAGCTAAAACAAGCTTTTCAATAAAATATAGAAGGGTCTGTTGCCTTAAAAAAAGTATGTGGGAAAATTTCTTGGGTAATTACAGAAAAAAACGAATGAGAAACTAACATTGCCAAGTATTTCCTACTCTATATGAAGATTCAACCATAATTCTACCAGAGTGACGACCCCATAACATAACCACTCCGCAAACCTGGGTAGTGCCATCAATTATGACTCACTCCCTACTGTGTATAGAAATATACCTGGTTGGGGTGAATGCTATTACAGCCAGCTGGTCAAGTGGTTATTACACTAGTCTGTGAGTTCTAGGACTCGCCGGCCACGAGCTTTCCTATTTATAACCTAAATTTTCTAGCAGGTCAGCACTGTGTGACCCTTGTGGGTTTAGCGGTTAATTATGAGTATAATAATAATCTAACAGGAGGAAAATAACAGAATGGTTTAACAATGCAAAAAAATTGCTTTTATTTACACCTGAATAAAATGCATATGATAGAAAATAGTACAAAGGGAAATACCGCATTTCGCGGCTTATTAGACGCATTTTTCCCATAAAATGTCTCCAAAAACCGCCCTGCGTCCTATAAACTGAAGATTAGTGACGGGAGCTATAAATTTGGGGTGTGGGGTGAGCTGTAGCTCTCCCATTTACGTCCGATTCCGAACCATTGAAACTAAAACAAATCCAATGTTTCAAAATTACAGTAAATTAATAACGTTTTGAGACAAGCTATTTATGAAATACGGAGACTGTACCGGGATATTGACAGAAAACGTTCCTTATAAATTCTCCTGACATGCATGGGTCAAAGGGGATTCCCAGATATTTTACTGTGGAAACTGAAGTGATGTATTCCCCATTACACCGGACATCAAAATTATTTACCCTTCTCAGTTTATGTTTCTGTTTTCTCGAGGTGTAACGATAATTTGTCTACTAACCATTTGCTACAGGACTCCAGTTCCAGTGTTATTACATTAGCTATATCTTGTGGGTCTTTACCTGACACTAACAGAGCACTGTCATCCGCATACAGTAGGAGGTTGCAGTTGACACTGATGGGCATGTCATTTACATAAAATAGAAATAATAAGGGACCCAGAATACTATACTACCTTGGGGAACTCCACAGGCTATCGGCAGGGGTTCTGATTCTGTTTTGTTGATTTTGACAATTTGCCGATAGCTTGAAGTTTCTTACATAATATATTGTGGTTGACAGTATCGAAGGCCTTTTGCAAGTCTAAGGTTACCATTCCTATGAGGTTTCCTATAGACATTTCAGTTCTCATGTAATCCATCAGATTAATTAGAAAGGTGTCGGTTGAGTGAGATCTCCTGAAGCCTGATTGGTAACTATGAAGAATGTTGTTGTCATTAAGATACTTAACTACTTGACAGTACACCGCCCTCTCTAGAATTTTGGATATTACACTGAGTATACTAACAGGCCTATAGTTGTTGACATCAGACCTACTATTTTTCTTGAAGATAAGAGTAACTCTGGCCTTGAACCCCTCTGGTACGGTATTAGTGGTGATGGACAAATTTATTATGTGAGCAATGGGGATTGCCAGTTCAGAGGCACCATCTTTTAGGAACTTAGACAGGATGTTATCTGGGCCGGTGCTCTTAGTTGGGCTTAAGCTGCTTAGTTCTTTTTGCACGAAGTCATGAGATACACTTACTAGTTGACAACTGTTTGGGGTTACCCTATTTATTTGTACAGTATGTTTTAAACTTACCAGAGTCTGTGTTAAAGATATTTGATGCAGCTGGTAGTTTACTTACTAGTGTTGATGCGACAGTTGTGTAGTATGAATTAAAACAATTTGCCACTTTAGTTGTTTCGTGGAATACCTCGTTATCGACATTTAGTACTATGTTAGATCTGTCTACGGGTTTATGGCTATACCCCAACTGTTTTAGCTGTTGCCAGTAAACTTATTCCCCAATAATTTTTACAATATCTTTTGTCACCCTTCCCTTTATATAAAGAAACTATACATCGTGCCGAATAGGTAAAACTTACGATTTTGGCTTAAATAGCAACGCTCTTGTTGCCGAATAAGGCAAGCTAAAATTTGTGTATGTAATAATTTTGCAAAAATCATTCTGAACCTAACGAAAAAAAATATATTCCATTGTGTTTGTTTATTATTAAATTATTGTAAACTTATCTAAAATATATTTAGTTGGACTAGGCTAAATTAAATTGCGCTTGTTATAATAAGGTTAGATAAGTTTTCTAAGGTACTTTTGGTACAAAATTTATATATATATATATATATATATATATATATATTATATACAACTATTGTTTTCCGTTACGACAAGAACCGGTAAAACGTGTATTGTTTAGTAGCCTTGCTAGTTAAATTAAATATGAAATATTACAGTCATGAAAAAAACACTGTAATTTTTCTAGTTTTATAAAATAATCATGTAAATAGGGCGAGATAGGCAGTGTTAGTGTGGTAGGAGAGAAACAGCGGGTGACATACACAGGAGCAGTGACCTGACCCCCACAACTACTGTAGGTGAGTACACACACACACACACACACTTTAGTCCAAAAAGAAAATCCCTTTACCTTTCCCATAAAGTCCATCATCGTGTTCACTCTTGATTTCTTATCTTACAAGTCGACTGTCCTGGAGGAAAGAAAAAGATCTGCATAAGATACTACAATTATGGGGCCATTCCGCTCTTTCATACATGGGATATGTCACAGGATAAACATTTCTCAATGAGATGTTTATGACAGATACTGAGTGACATTTATTTTATGTCATCCACTGCCACAAGAGGCAGAAGATGCTTGGATGCAACAGCAATGAAGCAATTGGCTACTTCAATTGACATATTTTATAGAACATTAGGCTAACATATGTGTATTAATCTGATATCAGCAGAAGCGGCTGCAACATTGGATATAACATCAGCCGGCTGTAATATTAGTTGCAACAGAAGCGACTGCAAAACTGGATATAACAGCAGCGGTTACAATGTTGGATGCAACAACAGTTCTTGTATTGCATCTAGTCAGCCACCTCATTGTGTCTAGCTGAATCCCATACTTGCAAAGTGCATGTCTAACCAGTTCTCAAATAACCGGATCGTTATTGCACTTACCTCAGAGAAAGGTTTGTTCTGTGTTATGTAAGAACATGCAATCTATAAGTAAACTTATACTCGTTGACCTTGTATGGTGGGGGGGGAAGGCAGAGTGCCCACAACTATAAATAATAAAAAGACAAAGCAGATTATTACCATTAATATAGGGGTAAGTGCCAAACCTGTAGAAGAAATCCAGCGCCTGGAGAATAGGAGGCAATGAGGCTCGACCCAATAAAGGGAAAGAGAACTCCCACTCCCTGAATGAAGAGCCCTTCACCAGCATCAAGGAACCTCCCTTGAGAGCCCTTCACCAGCATCAAGGAACCTCCATTGAGAGCCCATCACCAGCATCAAGGAACCTCCCTTGAGAGCCCTTCACCAGCATCAAGGAGCCTCCCTTGAGAGCCCTTCACCAGCATCAAGGAGCCTCCCTTGAGAGCCCTTCACCAGCATCAAGGAGCCTCCCTTGAGAGCCCTTCACCAGCATCAAGGAGCCTCCCTTGAGAGCCCTTCACCAGCATCAAGGAGCCTCCCTTGAGAGCCCTTCACCAGCATCAAGGAGCCTCCCTTGAGAGCCCTTCACCAGCATCAAGGAGCCTCCCTTGAGAGCCCTTCACCAGCATCAAGGAGCCTCCCTTGAGAGCCCTTCACCAGCATCAAGGAGCCTCCCTTGAGGGCCCTTCACCAGCATCAAGGAGCCTCCCTTGAGAGCCCTTCACCAGCATCAAGGAGCCTCCCTTGAGGGCACTTACACCTTATCTGGTGTCTAGAAACTTCTCACAATGTATTTATTCCATCAACCTCCTCAGTCATTCTTTTGACCTTAAACTGACACAGTTTGAATACTTCAAATTTGCAGGTGGAAAAAGCTATTTTAGACTTAATCTTAATAAATAGTTATAATTATAACCGGAAATTTTAAAGGGGTCGACCGGTAAGCCAGCGGAAGGTCTCGGTCAATGACCATAAGCTCCAGCTGCGGGTCATCATATGACTAAGACCCACGTCAGGAAACACTCGTCCTGTTTCCTGACAAACTTTACCTAACCCACACTGGTCTACAGAAAAAATGTTTCGGAAATAAAACAAGACTTTCTTTATTAATTTTGGTCACTGAATACGGAAATGTTTGAAATTGCAAATTGGCTCTATTTATAAAGATACGGACTCAGGCCGTTTGCTGCTATTGTTGACCTGGGAAGGGAGGAGGGTAAATAATCTGTAACTGTTTAAGACATACATAGTTTCCTATAGCCACAATGCGTAACTGTTTAAAAACAATACATACAGTTTCCTTTAGCCATTCGATTGTGAAATACTTTTTTTCTCCGAAACACAAAACTGTTCAAAATTTGAAGATTAGTGTCATTGCGGTGGACCTGAGTCACACTTGAGTTTACCTATGCACATAATAGATCCAGCATTGATTATAGTATTAAATAATCACTGGGAAGAGCTAAACTTGTGTGAGTTATACAGGGCCTAGGGCTGAATGCTTTCTGACTAATGTTATTGGTCTTATCATTGAATTACTTCTATACGGGGACAACTTCCCAGAAAGCTGACCCTTACAGATTCCTTTCAGTCATTAAAGCGGCAGGTTGCTGAGGCCATTCTTACTCCCAGAAAAATCTCAATTGGGAAAAACTGAAGTTGTAAGATAAATAATATTTCTAATAATAACATGTCAGTCTGTATAATAGCTCCTGTTATGCTAGTGATTAGGTTAAAAAAAACCACGAGACGAGCTAAGTGAATGAGGCGAGTTTAAGTTAACAAATGGTGAATAACAAAAAGGCACAATACCGTGACTGGAACAATACACACAAAACCCACACATATAAGAGAGGAGTAGACGAGTTTGCCGACTTGGGCCATTTACAAAGTCACACTGTGACTTTGTAAATGGTCCAAGTCGGGCCGAAACGTCGTCGTAAGCTCCTCTCTTTTATATGTGCGGGTTGTGTGTGTATTAACAAATGGTGGCTTTTATGTGTGGGTGTCGTGTCCTCTATGGCACACCAAAGCTGAACACGTATTTGGAATTATGTTTCTTGGTAAGAAAAATGCAGTGTTGTTTTTCATCTAGTTACGACAATTATAAGAAATTTGTTCTGAATGCAATAAAACTATTCATTATGCGCTTAATGGTTTTCCTGAAACTTATATCTGCTGAATTATGGGTGTTGCTGAGGTATCGTGAAGAGTGGTATAGATCTTGTCTATATTCTTACGTCATATCGCCTAGTGTTGAGTTTTATCATGACTTGATAATTTGAACCTAATTCAGTCTTCATTAAATATTATCATTATAAATAATTCTATATTGTTACTACTACTACTATTATTATTGTTACTGCTACTGCTAGTATTACTACCACTACTTCTACTATTGCTACTACTACTATTACCACCACCACCTCCATCATCTTTCTTCTTCCCTGTTTTTTGGTCCTCTGCAAAAAAAAATATTCTCGCTCAGTTGTGATTTGAAAATAAATGAGGACGGACCGAAATGCTTTTTTTGTGAATGTTTCAGTCACGTTATTGCGAGTTATTCTTCATGAAGCCTGCAAGCAAACGCCTTATCCTTTGTAATTTATTTTATGTTCTCCATTATCTTAAATCTTTCTTTTGTTCCTATGAAGCTGCTTTAACGCTTCCAGACTTCGTAAGAAACAGCTTAATTTACTCCGCTATTGTCTTGCTGAACATTTTTTGCCCTCTTCCTTCTTACATTTCCTCAAATTCAACATCTTGGGCTCTTCCTTTCCTGAGTGTGTCCGACTCTTGCTCCAATAGCTCTTACTTTCAAGTCCCAAGTAGAAGCTGCTGTCTTTACTCTTCTGTCAAAGTCAACGTGTTCTTCATCTCCTCCCAAAGTCTTCTGCAGTCTTCTTACTACCATTGCTCTCATCACGGTCGCCTTTATTCACACCTACATTCTGTTACAATATACAGTAAGCTACACTCTTATCTTTAACAGCCCTGGGTAAAAAAAATTCTCCCTCAATGTCTTTGTTAATAATATTTCTTCTCCCACTTTTCCATAATCAGTTTGAACATTTTGGTGTTGGTCTTTCTTTTACCACTTCACCAGGTTCTCATGCTGGCACTGACATGGTTACCTCATTTGACTTCTTTCGCCAGTCTCACTCTCGTAGTATCCTTGACGTGTCTACCATTCCTGGTGCTCTCATTCCTACCCTTGACATCCTTTTCGTCAACTTGCCCTGACTTCTTAGATCTGCTGCTGATATTTATCTTTACTTCTGACAAAGACAATTCAGTAGGTGTCCTTACTCACGAGGACTACCTCTAAAACGCTGAATCCTTGCTGTCTGACTTTCACATCTACATTTCTCTTGTTTTCAAAAATGCTGATCGCGTTAAGAGAGCTTTCAACCTCAAATTTCGCACCGTCTCCAATCTCTTGTTACTTGACTTTGATACTGCCAAACGTTTCATTATTATTATTATAATCAAATAGAAGCGCTAAACCACAAGGGTTATACAGCGCTGCAGGTTATTGTAGGATGCAGGGAGAGTGGGTTGTAAGAGGGAGATGGACGATTAGTAGGGTATGGAGTGCAAGATGACGGTGGATAGTGCAGGGGTGGAGGGTAGCAAGAGATCGAGGTAGAAGGGACTGAGGGAGGTGCTAGAGTTATAATCTTCAGAGTTTGTGTAGTAAGTCAGTTTCTGTCAAAAAGTCAATGAGAGAGTCAGGATTAAAGGAGGGTCCATCTGTAAGAAGGGAAGGTAAAGAAAGGGCCGCAGAGCGAAGACGTCGTTGGAGGTAAATTCTACGTGCTCGCTGATAGAGTGGGCAGTCCAACAGGATATGTCGAACAGACACTGGAACCTGACAATGCTCACAGAGAGGGCAGGAGCCTCTCCATGAGATACCCGTGAGTAAGACGAGTGTGGCCGATGCGAAGACGGAGAGTGTAGTCTCCCAACCTCGACATTGGTGACAAGAAGAAGGCCAGAAACCTATAACCGGTTTAATTGAATGAAGTTTGTTATTCAGCAGGTCAGACCAGCGTTGTTGCCAACGGGTGCGAAGGTGGGTAGCAATGACCGCAAAATAGTCCGTGAAAGGAACACCTCTATATGAAACTGGTAGGTCATGTACTGCTGACCGCGCAGCAGTGTCTGCCTGTTCATTGCCCTGTACGTCAACATGACCAGGGACCCAACAAAAGACAATATCTTTATGCTTGCTAAAGATACGGCGTAACCAAAGGTGGATACGAAGAACTAGGGGTGAGGTGTATCAATTTTACGGATAGCCTGTAAAGCACTAAGGGAGTCTGAAACTACCACAAATGGTGATACAGGCATAGATGCAATACGGATAAGTGCCACAAGAATGGCATACAATTCAGCCGTAAATATGCTAGCCGAGGGTAATAGATGCCCTCGTACGACGCTGTCCGGAAACACTGCTGCGAATCCGACGCCGTCAGATGACTTTGAACCATCGGTGTATACTGCGATGGCATGGGAATGAGAACGGAAATGGTCTAGAAAGAAAGAGCGAGAAGCCGCCGTAGGCAGTTGGGCTTTCGCGCAAGGTAGAGGAATAGAACAGACACGGACAGCAGGAACTTCCCAAGGGGGTAGAGGAAAGGGTGAAGCCACATGAACATATAAAGGCGGAAGCTGAAGGGAAGACAAGAGTGAATGCAGACGAAGAGAAAAGGGACGAAGTAAACAGGGGCGACGAACAAATAACGAGCGTCTACTAACATCTGTGACAATCCTATACATTGAAGGATTGCGGAGGTCATGAGAGCGAACATAATAGCGAATGCAATGTGCATCACGACGATCGGACAAGGATGGAATGTTCGCTTCTACATAGAGGCTCGTTTCAGTGTTATCTGTTCCTCCCTGTCTTATTTATATGGGCTTCCTAAATCTCTCATACACTTGGTATTTCTCTCTCTGCCCCATTCATTTCATCTAAATGATCTGTCTATATCCTCTTCTTTCATGGTTGGCCAAAACTCTTAGTTTTTTTTTTCAGCTCCCCTCCATCACTCTTAAGATTTCATGGAACGTGTATGGTCACATCCTGCCTGTAAGATACTAAGTCTTGATCTTTAGTCTCTCGTCACTTGATGTTAATAGTCTTCTCAGAATGAAGACCAATGGAAGGATACTTCATTTCATTATACCTTCTGGTGTATTTGTCGATCTTATTAGTCATTGTGCTGATTCTAGCTCTTTTTTTCCTTTCAGTGTAAATGCTAATTTCAAATCTTTGGTGTTGCAATGGACTCACCTCTACCCCATTTTCATGTGAACCTTTATATGAAATATTTCGAAACTTCTGCTTCCTACTCTTAAGGACGTTCTCTCTGCCTTCGCAACCATCCTGTGTAATGAAATATGATAGGGAAATATAGTTAGTTTTTGTTCCCACTATTTAAATTTGATATTGAATATTGTAGCAGCACACTGCTGATACATCTGTATCTAATTTGGTTAAATAAAAAGAATGCTCTCTAGTCAGATGACTAGTCTCTTCAAACTCTTGATGCCTTCAAGAATCTTGCTCTGACACTTTTGAAGCTGAACGTTTATCACTCATTGCTTCCTTTCCTTGATGTTTATGTACGCCCTTCTCTGACCAGCTTTTCTTTTTTTCCCGTCTGCTGCAAGTCTATGCAGTGGTATGGCGTATACATTCACTAATTTTCTAACCTTGATCATCTTGTCAAGAAAAATGTTTGTCTTCGCGTCCTCCGAACCTGTCATCCTCAGTATCTCGATTTTGAAAATTCCTCTCCTGCGCAGCTCATTTTCTCGCCTTGGCTATCTTCTCCTTCACAAAATCTGCATTCCCCGTGCTAAACGGACTTTCTCATCTCTTAAACTCACTTCTGCAAAAACTCCTGTACTTTGCCTTCCGTATATTTCCGACCTAAAAAATCTTAATAACACTGTCCACTAGCAGTCACAATTGCATTTCGTCAAACTAATTATACACTTCATAGTAATCTAGTTCACTTTACCTCCTATCACCGATGCTTCCGGTGTCTATTTCCTGCGCCTCCTGCCCTCTTCAATACTTTGGTGAAACTAGCCGCTATTTCTGAGACAAAAACGAAATATCATATATTTTTGGTGGTGGTGGTAATGGATGAGCGGGGAAAGCGTGTGTTCGTGTGTGTACATACCAGCTTATGTACTCACCCAAACTGGTGTTTACTATATAAATTATTATACTTCTTTAATTTTCTTATGAAAATAATATATCTTTACATGTAATTTACCTATCTTACTATTTTTTTTATCCCGTCAATAAAAGTTGAACACAACGAATTTTCTTATAAAAAAAAAAAAATACTGTTGGGGAAGCAGTGTTGTGACGAGACGCAGCTGTGACGAGAACACCTGCTGCCATTATTACATTCATGGAGAAGAGTTACACCCGCAGGGATCATGTAGTGCCTGAGGGAATGGGAGATATTCGGGTTCGATCCAAGGAAAGGGAGACTACGTCCAAATCCTTGGATCAAGAGCCCCCCTCACCTGAGTCAATGAACCCCCCCCCCTCTGAGGGGACCTGTTTTGAGTGTCAGATAACACATGTACATTATTACTGATCCCTGAATATTGCGAGTGGCTGGTCACGGCTTTCAATACTCCCACATTATCCTCATCAAAGCACATCTCATCAACTCAGAACTTCACTCTTCATAGAACACCACTTGGAGACTGAACATCTGTAAAAGAACATTGTTCTTACAAAGTAATTTATTTTACAAGATTCTCACATCATATATGCGTGTGTATCTTATATTCTAAATACTAAAGATGTACCAAAATGTGAAATAAGAAGCACAGTATTATAACCATTATAAAGTTAAAACAATCAAACTACTATGTGTCAACAGCTATTTTAAACATTGTAGTAGACTCAGCAAGCCTGAGACTACACCACATGTTCTACACTCTACAATAGACTCCTCTGTGCTGATTCCCCACCACAATATTACCTGTCACCTCGACATCAGACTAATCAAAGTTAAACATAAAACATTATATATAGGTAACACTTCAAGCGTAACATTACGTCTTCCACCATTAATAAAGATAACCACTCACACCAAAACTAATTTTCCGACTAAATACAGTTTAGTTAAAAATATATAATTTTGCTTGAACTACAGTATACTAAATACAGTTGGAGAATAATAACTAGTCATATAAATAGAAAGAGTTGAGTGAAGGTAAGTACACCGATAGTTCTCTAAAGTGATCACTAATGCTAGTGTAAAACGTTTACTAATCCTAAGCGAAATATTATAAATATAATATTAAAGTGACTTTAATAAAGTCTATATATAAATAAAAAAAAAGGTTCCTACCTTTGGCATAATACGAGGCATCAATGGTGGTGTAGAGTACTCCAGGCTGCACTAACACTCTTATCCTCACTCCTCTTGTATTTCTTAAGCTGGTATACACACATTACACTTGCACACGTTCCTCACACCCGTCGCTCTAGTAAGACTAACACGTAACCATTCTAGGTTGTAGAATCTTTGAAACTCGAGTTGTAGACACTACGATTTATTGCTGTGTGATGGTGTTATGAGGGCAGCCAGCACCGTTGTGAGGTGCTGGCAAGGTAGCAGCCGCCGGACAAACACCAATGCCTACCTGCGTATCCCACAACACTAGTTCTTCCCAGGCAGTCACTTTGTATTTATTAGGTTTATCTTTCTAAGCATTGCAACAAAATTGTAGAGAATAACCTATGTACAGTCTATTAATTCCAAGTAACACATACGAAATAATATATCGGACTTAATTTCTCGTTACTTTTGGCATTTTTTTTATTTGTATTTGCAATGTATCTTTTAAACCTTGTGTACAATATATATGTGTACCATGTATGTGTATAAAAGATGGGGCGGTAGGAAAATATTCAAATAGCCTCAAGAAGAAATTTCCGTCTTTTTTTCCTCAAAGGTACTACTATATTTACGTCTTTGAGGTTATGGCTCTCCGACCTTGCACGAGTTATACCATATCTATATAATATATATATATATATATATATATATATATATATATATATATAGGTAGTAGGTTGGTATAGGTAGTAGGTTGGTAGACAGCAACCGCCCAGGGAGGTACTACCGTCCTGCCAAATGAGTGTAAAACGGAAGCCTGTAATTGTTTTACATGATGGTAGGATTGCTGGTGTCTTTTTTCTGTCTCATAAACATGCAAGATTTCAGGCATGTCTTGTTACTTCTACTTACACTTAGGTCACATTACACATTCATGTACAAGCATATATATATACACACCCCTCTGGGTTTTCTTCTATTTTCTTACTAGTTCTTGTTCTTATTTCCTCTTATCTCCATGGGGAAGTGGAACAGAATTCTTCCTCCGTAAGCCATGCGTGTCGTAAGAGGCGACTAACATGCTGGGAGCAAGGGCTAGTAACCCTTCTCCTGTATATATTACTAAATGTAAAATGGGAAACTTTCGTTTTTCATTTTGGGCCACCACTTTGGTGGGAAACGGCCAACGTGTTGAAGAAGAAAATATATATATATATATATATATATATATATATATATATATATATATATATATATATATATATATATATATATATATATATATATAAGTGTGTGTGTGTACTCACCTATATGTGATTGCAGAGTTCGATTCATAGCTCCTGGCCCTGCCTCTTCACTGGTCGATGCTAATTCACTCTCCCTGCTCCATGAGCTTCATCATACCTCTTCTTAAAGCTATGTATGGAACTTGCTTCCACTACTTCACTCTCCAGATTATTCCATTTCCTGACAACTCTAAGGCTAAAGAAATACTTCCTAACATCCCTGTGACTCATCCGAGTTTTCAGCTTTCAGCTGTAACCCCTTGTTGCTGTGTCCCATCTCTGAAACATTCTGTCCCTATCCATCTGATCAGTTCCTCTCAGTATTTTATATGTCGTTATCATGTGTCCCCTATCCCTTCTGTCCTCCGTTGTTGTCAGGTTGAGTTTCCTTAATCTCTCCTCGTATGACATACCCCTCAGCTCCGTGACTAATCTTGTTGTAAACCTTTGTACTTTCTCTAATTTCTTGACGTGTTTGACCAGGTGTGGGTTCCATACTGGTGCTGCATACTCGAATATGGGCCTAAAGTACACGGGGTACGGTGTCGTGAATGGCTCCTTACTTAGATGTGTGTGCACTTACTTATTTCACTTATGCTCATCTATTTGTGGTTGCAAGGGTCAATTCTATGATCCTAGCTCTGCCTCTTGCTACTCTTAAGGGTCGTATTGCACCTGCCTCCACCACTCCATCACTTATATCACTCCGTTTCCCGACCACTCTGAGGCTGAAGAAATACTTCCTGACATCCCTGTTGCTGAGCTGTGTCTTAACTTCCAGTGGTGTCCCTGAGTTCCCATTTCTCGCCTGTCCCTATCTTCCCTATCAATTCTTCTGAGTATCTTTTACGCTATTGTTATCATATTCCTTAGCTCTGGAACAAGTCTTGTTACATACTTCTGTCTTTTCTCTAGTTCCTTAACACAGGGAAGAGGTCGGTGTGTTAAAAAAACAGAAGAAAACCTAGGTGTAACCATGACAACTTACATGTGTACGGGTCGTATGTGCCACAGATACGTCAGATACTACCTAGAAACAAAGTGATTCTGCAGAATTTAAAAGGCTGCATCTGCTCTTGTTGCCACCTCCCTAGTTAAGAACGATAATAAATTTGTTGAAAACTAAAATGTTTGCAATCCTAATGGTGCTAAAGCTAACTTATGCCACTGACCTTGACTCTATCATTATTACTGATTCTATGTCATCATTAAAGGCTCTTGAATCATATAATGACTCCAACAACATGCTCATTTTAGAAGCCAGGTATAGATACTAAAAAATCCGAGACAAAGGAATTAATGTACAATTGCTATGGATCCCATCACACATTGGATTACTCTTTCGTAATAAAGTTGATATGTTAGCCAAGAAGAGTACCCTGAAGGAGAATAGAGAATATAACTTTGATATATCTGGCATTAGGAATAATATTAGGAGAGAAGTAAATAATGAAAATGACTGTTATAGGAATGCAGTTAGAAGTCTGAGTAGATCTATAACCCACTATGATAATATGAACGTAGATAAGTATGTTTATGGAGCAACTTGTAGCCAGGCTTAGGCTTGGCTACAAGTACTTCTGGCAGTTTGGGAGACACAGATGATGATCAAACTAAATGCAAATTATGTGGTCAGGCATATGGTCACTGTCTTGAACACTATATGTTTAATTGTCCACTTATTGAGGAATACAGAGATAGACAGTATAATAATCTATGTGACATGTCAAGATATCTTATTAATGAAAATAAGATACCAGATATACTAAGCAAATTTCCTAAATTTGCTTGTTATAGATAAGTGAACTGTAGATATGTAGATATAAATCCATATGTACACCTGTTAACCCTTTTGGGGCCTAGTTCCTAGATCTTTTGTGTATCCATATGCTCTTGCGTTACGTCCACAGGATGGATATGGGGTGCACTATAAACTTGCCACTTCGGTGGCAAAATCTAATCTAATCCTCCCTTCTCCCCCTCCATTAACTTTCAGTTATTTCATATAGTCTACTAAATGTATTTGTTTGTATCTTGGAAAAAAAAAACATAGTAATGAGAGAGACTATAATGAAAATGTTAAGTTAAAGAAAATGAACATCATTCATTTATTCCCTCCCTCTCTCTCACCCACCCTCACTCCCACTCTCCCACCCACCCTCACCCCCTCTCTCCGACCCACCCTCACTCCCTCTCTCCCACCCACCCTCACTCCCTCTCTCCCACCCACCCTCACTCCCTCTCTCCCACCCACCCTCACTCCCTCTCTCCCACCCACCCTCACTCCCTCCCACCCACCCTCACTCCCTCTCTCCCACCCACCCTCATTCCCTCTCCCACCCTCATTCCCTGGCTAACAACCACCCTCCCTCCCACTCCCACCCACCCTCACAAGCTCTCCCACCCACCCTCCCTCCTTCACTCCCTCTCTCACACTCACCCTTCCTCCATCACTCCCTCTCTCGCACCCACCCTTCCTCCTTCACTCCCTCTCTCCCACAGACCCTTCCTCCTTCACTCCCTCTCTCCCACCCACCCTTCCCTCTTCACTCCCTCTCTCCCACCCACCCTTCCTCCTTCACTCCCTCTCTCACACTCACCCTTCCTCCATCACTCCCTCTCTCCACCCACCCTTCCTCCTTCACTCCCTCTCTCCCACAGACCCTTCCTCCTTCACTCCTCTCTCCCACCCACCCTTCCCTCTTCACTCCCTCTCTCCCACCCACCCTTCCTCCTTCACTCCCTCTCTCCCACCCACCCTTCCTCCTTCACTCCCTCTCTCCCACCCACCCTTCCTCCTTCACTCCCTCTCTCCCACCCACCCTTCCCCTTCACTCCCTCTCCCACCCACCCTTCCTCCTTCACTCTCTTGCCGACGGAGACTCGAACCTAGAACCTCATGACAGGTACGCAGTGCTTACGACCGACACACTGGTCCAATACCTTGGCATCCAGCTTCGCTAGACGTTATTCCAGGCAGCCAGCCAGGCAGGAAGGCTTACAGCTTTCATCTCATCCCCTGCATGCATCGACACAACTAGAGATTTTTACAATGCTAGGAATTCGCAAGAGCTGTAAGCCTTCCTGCCTGAAAGCTGGCTGCCTTGGAATAACGTCTAGCGAAAGCTGGATGCCAAGGTATTGACCAGTGTGGTATCGGTAGCACTGCGACTTGTCATGAGTTCAGGTCGAGTCTCCCGCAAGATCAGTGTTTGTGAATATTTCGCCTGCTCTTGCGAATTCCTAGCATTGTAAAATCTCTAGTTGTGTCTATGCATGCGGGATGAGATGAAAGCTGTAAGCCTTCCTGCCTGAAAGCTGGCTGCCTTGGAATAACGTCTAGCGAAAGCTGGATGCCAAGGTATTGGACCAGTGTGGTACGGTCGGTAAAGCACTGCGTACCTTGTCATGAGGTTCGTAGGTTCGAGTCTCCGTCGGCCAGAGATCAGTGTTTGTGAATATTTCGCCTGCTCTTGCGAATTCCTAGCATTGTAAAAATCTCTAGTTGTGTCGATGCATGCAGGGGATGAGATGAAAAGCTGTAAGCCTTCCTGCCTGAAAGCTGGCTGCCTTGGAATAACGTCTAGCGAAAGCTGGATGCCAAGGTATTGGACCAGTGTGGTACGGTCGGTAAAGCACTGCGTACCTTGTCATGAGGTTCGATCCTGCGACATCTTGTCCAACCCCGTGGGAAGCCACACAACGTTCGCATTGCTCTAACCATTACACCACCAATCCTACAATCAACGTGAGTCTAGCTAACTAGACTTGCTTCTTGTTGGGAGGATATTTGTGGCTATGGTAAGCTCAATCTACTCCCGTTTGAATACCATTCAATGGTATAAAATTCCATGGTATAATAAATTCATTCACAAACAAGTGGTTTTTAAGCAATTCACATCTACGACTGGCCGAGGCTCGAACCAGTGTTATTTTAAAACGTCTCGTTGAAAGCAAGTCAAAATCCACGATGGTCTAACCAGTGAACCATCAATTCTACTAATGAGTTTGATGGCTGAGTGGTTAGTGAGTCGTGGAATTTTACTTGCTTCCCACGAGGCGGGCTAAAATAACACGGGATCGATCCCCAGCCAGTTCCAGTTTATATACCTGGAGTCTACCTGGAGATAATTCCAGGGGTCAACGCCCCCGCGGCCCGGTCTGTGACCAGGCCTCCTGTTGGACCAGAGCCTGATCAACCAGGCTGTTACTGCTGGCCGCACGCAGTCCAACGTACGAACCACAGCCCGGCTGATCAGGTACCGACTTGAGGTGCCTGTCTAGTGCCTGCTTGAAGACAGCCAGGGGCTTGTTGGTAATCCCCTGATATATATATATATATATATATATATATATATATATATATATATATATATATATATATATATATTTATAGCAGTGTATGTATAGCGGTGTGTCGGTCATATAGTGGTGTTATTGTGACTCCGTCTGGCAGGCCTGCCTAATCACACATCCCCCATACCTCCCTCTCCCCCACTGCCCACCACAAGGACGGGAAATCCCTCTGCTCAAGATATGTCAAAGTATTTTATCCACAGTGGTATATTACAGACCATTCTGGAAAAATACCCTGACTTTGCTCCCTGTAAATAAAGCATTGCCACGTGTGTGTGTGTGTGTGCGTGTTGATTGCCATTTTGTCCTGTGCACATGTCGATTGAAGACTGGGCCTGTTGTGTGTGCGTGTGTGTGTACTCACCTAATTGTGGTTGCAGGGGTCGAGACTCAGCTCCTGGCCCCGAAACTGCGGCTAGCCGAGACTCGATCCTGCGACATCTTGTCCAACCCCGTGGGAAGCCACACAATGTTCGCATTGCTCTAACCATTACACCACCAATCCTATGTATATATGTGTATGTATATATGTGTGTATGTGTGTGTGTATGTGTGTGTGTGTATGTGTGTATGTGTATATGTAAGTGTGTATGTATAAGTGTGTATGTATATGTGTGTGTGTGTGACCCAACAATAAAATTTGCACCAAGAACTCATTACAGTTGTGACTGGGTGTAGACTAGTGAATTGTTCATTGCGTTATAATTTGTTCATGATTGTAACCATGTATAAACGTAAGTAAGTAAATTTACTTACATGTTTCATTACCTTTGTAACTTGTGAGTTCATTACCTTTGTAGCTTGTTAGTTCATTACCTTTGTAACTTGCTCAGCTATCAAAACTTTGGGGTCCAGTCCCTGGACCCATTATGTACCTCTGTAATCTTTTGACTACCGCCCACAGGATGGGTATGGGGTGCATAATAAAGATATCAAACTGAACTCAACCCACCACCACCATGAACCACATTCGGCAAGTGTCATGTGCCATTTTCCCTATGGCCCCCCGGGCTTACCACACAGTTTGAGGTATGGCAGATGATGCAGCCAGCCAGCCACAAAGCCAGGGAAATGGTGCACCCAACAATGAAAGAAGAGGCACATGTCAGGTGTGTGGAGAGTTTCGAGCACGCAACAGAGATGGCCTTATTCGTGCACACAATGGGTGTGCAGGATCACATAGGCCCCCAGCAGAGAACAACCCACAGCCTCCACAGGCAGATGTCAATTCCAATGGCAACCTCCTCTCGTGCGAAAACCTTCTTCTGGCATTCAAATCCACTGCTGTAAAGGACCCCAATGGAAATAAGTCACTCTGACTTTTTTGGGTTATCCTAGGTTCTCTACACATATGCTGCTATGTATGATAATGTATGTAAATGTATTTGTGTATACCTGAATAAACTTACTTACTTGCTAGCAGTACCTTATCCCACATTCCTAAAGAGGCTCGCCCATATGCAGCAGGGAATTTCACAGACCTTCTTAAGCAGGTGAATGGAGGTTCCACCAATTTAGAAGCCCGAGGCACCATTAAAGCATGGCTCAACCTACTCCTGTTTGGCAATGTTTGTCTTGCAGTTCCTGAAAGACGAGGCAAACTGCTAACCACTTCAGTCATCAAGGCGGTACGATTAGATTAGATTTTGCCACCGAAGTGGCTAGTTTATTGTGCACCCCATATCCATCCTGTGGACGGTAGCGCAAGAGCATATGGATACACAAAAGGCCTAGGCACTAGGCCCCAAAGGGGTTAACAATTGTACATTTGGGTTTATATCTACATTTCAATTATCTGTTACAAGCAAATTTAGGAAATTTGCTTAGTACAATTGGTATCTTATTTCATGAATAAGATATCTTGACATGTCACATAGGTTATTATACTGTCTATCTCTATATTCCTCAATAAGTGGACAATTAAGCACATAGTGTTCAAGACAGTGACCATGTTGCATGCAAAGAGTATGTAACCTTTATTCGGAGCATGTTAAACACACCCACATAGGCTCCCCTTCAACCAGCGAACCATCGTTAAGGGTTTGGTGATGGGGCCCCATCATCAAATCAACGACTCGGTTCAGCCAATTAAAATGCGAGTTTAACAATGACAAAGGTGACGTGGATACCACTCGCGGTTTGTCATTGGAATTCCTGCGTAGAGCTGGTTGTGGAAAGTTGTCTGTCTTTTGGCTGCTGCTTAGCCTAGACAATTGTGGCGTGCACTAAATACTACTCTTTTGTATATAGTGTACATATGTGTAAAAAACCCTTTTGTAATACTTGGTGAAGGAAAAGACAAAAGTCTTATATAATCACAATTACTTGGTGAAGGAAAAGACAAAAGTCTGGAATTATTCTAACTGATTTTTGAAGGAAATACAATTTCAATACATCTTCTACTGTGTTTCTTTGCTCCAAGCTCCCTTTTACACTCAGGTTAACAGGCCATTGAACCTGAGGTTGTAATATGGGGGCCTGTCCGGGAGCTGAATTTGGAGACTTTGAGCAGGAGTTGAGCCTAGAGTTGAAGTTCGCGCAGGAGCTAGTCTTGTATCTAGATAGCTTGCTATCTGGCATTGCTTACGCTTTGCCAACGCTTCACGAATTTTGTGTGTCATCTTTGCATTCGCTTCGCTATGGTCAGCCTGCTATTGTGAGTATTCTGCAATTTGGTTTGTTATTGTGTGTCAGCCTTGCTATTGTGTGTGTGCATATTGGCTTTGCTATTGCGTGTCAGCTCTGCTATCGTGAGAGTAACCTGCAGTCGTACCGTGCATTTGCATTAAAGCGTGTTAAGTTGAGGGTTAATGCCACCTAGTCGAGTCAGACGGTTAGTGTCTGAGTTAACTCTACTAAAGTTGCCCAAACTCTCTCTACAGCGTTGTTGGTGTATCTCTTGTTCTATTGGTGTTGAATACCAGCGTACCCTTACTGCTGCTCAGCTGCGTGATATTATAAGGAGTAAAATACAAACTGAAACTATGACATATCAGTCTCGTGTTTCTCCCTCTACAGGAGCTGTTAATCGTAGGTCACCATTAAGGTTTCTACAAAATGGGAGAGACAAAACTCCTGAGCAAAACCAGCAAGTCAAAGGTGTGGGGTTATCGGCAGGTGAGTCTGGTTCACTGGCGCTTGAACTAGCCAGACTCACTCTTGAACAAACTAAAGAACAGCGTGCATTTGCTAAGGAGGAGTTTGATAGAGAGAAGGAGAGGAGACAATTCCATCAGACTGTAGATGACTTCAATTTGCAAAGGGCAGTACAGTTTGTTCCTCGTTTTGTTGAAGCAGAGCCTGAGCAGTTTTTCGAAGCATTTGAAAACCAGGCTCGAGCTTTAGGGTGGCCTGAGGTTCATTGGGCGACACTGGTGCATACTGCGTTGTTTGGTAAGGCACAAGAATTTACTTCTTTCTGAACAAACCTCTTTGCAATCCTCAGTTCTGTTAGAAGCTTTTGGAGGAGCAGTATTTTCTGTCCCTTTACATCAAATCTATGTGCAGAGTAAATACTACACTGGGTATTTGACTGTTGGTGTCTCAGAGGGATTTCCTATGAAGGATGCAATGCTATTACTGCGTAATAACATTGAGTCTACTAAATGTATAGAACCCATAATGATTAATTCTTTCCCGATGTTGGCCATAACTCGGGCACAATCCAAAGTGATGTCTGATGAGAATGTTAACTCGTCCTTGGACGACTCTGATCTCGGACTAACCAATTTGTTTTGCGAGGAAAACTGGCCAGAGCCTCGTAAATTTAGTGAACAGCCTCAGATCAAGCCTTCCTATTCCAGGGTTGCAGGATTGCCAGATGTCTCTGTTTCCATGCCTGAGGGACTGTCCTTTCGGGAGGAACAACGGAAAGACTCCTCACTAAACTCTGCTTTTGAGGCAGCTATGGGTAAATCCACTTCGGTCACCCGGTCAAA
>WNWK01005019.1:0-2500 GCA_009830355.1 Cherax destructor | reverse complement strand
CTTCTCTTACGACTCCATCTTTAAATATACTGAACTACCATGGTGACATCACACATCCCTGTCTAAGGCCTACTTTTACTGGGAAATAATCACCCTCTCGCCTACATACTCTAACCTGAGCCACACTATTCTCGTAAAGACTCTTCACTGCTTTCAATAATCTACCTCCTATTCCATACATTTGCAACATCTGCCACATTGCCCCCCTATCCACCCTATCATACGCCTTTTCCAAATCAATAAATGCTACAAAAACCTCTTTACCCTTATATAAATACTGTTCACCTATGTTTCACTGCAAACACTTGGTCTACACACCCCCTACCCTTCCTAAAGCCTCCTTGCTCATCTGCTATGCTGCTCTCCGTCTTACTCTTAATTATTTCAATAATAACTCTACCATACACTTTACCAGGTATACTCAACAGACTTATTCCCCTAAAAAAAATTCACTCTCTTTTGTCCCCTTTGCCTTTATAAAAAGGAACTATACACGCTCTCTGCCAGTCCCTAGGTACCTTACCCTCTTCCATACATGTATTAAATAAAAACACTAACCACTCCAAAGCTATATACCCACCTGCTTTAAATATTTCTATCTTTATCCCATCAATCCCAGCTGCTTTACCCCCTTTCATTCTACCCACTGCCCCACGCACTTCCCCCACACTCACAACTGGTTCTTCCTCCAATGAGATTTTATTCCTCCTTACCCTACACACGAAATCACAGCTTCCCTGTTTTCATCAACATTTAACAATTCCTCAAAATATTCGCTGCATCTTCCTGATACCTCTAACTCTTGGTTTAATAACTCTCCTCTCCTATTATTAACTAATAAATCCATTTGTTCCATAGGTTTTCTCAACTTATTAATCTCATTCCAAAACTTTTTCTTATTTTCAACAAAATTTGTTGATAACATCTCACCCACTCTCATTTGCTCTCTTTATACATTGCTACACCACTCTCTTAACCTCTTTTTCTCTCCATATACTCTTCCTTCCTTGCATCACTTCTACTTTGTAAAAACCTCTCATATGCGAACTTTTTCTCTCTTACTACTCTCTTTACATCATCATTCCACCAACCGCTCTTCTTCCCTCCCACACCCACTTTCCTGTAACCACAAACTTCTGCTGAACACTAACACTACATTCTTAAAGCTACCCCATACATCTTCGACCCCATTGCCTATACTCTCACTAGCCCATCTATCCTCCAACAGTTGTTTATATCTTACCTTAACTGGTTTCTCCTTTATTTTATAAACTTTCACCTCTCTCTTACTTGCTGCTTCCATTTTCCTTGTATCCCATCTACCTTTTACTCTCACTGTAGCTACAACTAAAAAGTGATCTGATATATCTGTGGCCCCTCTATAAACAGTTCATCAAGTTCAAAAGTTCATCAAGAACTGCAAGAAGCCCCTATCACGTGCTTTTAACATCCTATGGGGAGGAGCATGGACACTTGGGTCGTACCGCAGTTATTAAAAACAACAGACATAGCCCCACTCCACAAAGGGGGCAGTAAAGCAATAGCAAAGAACTACAGACTAATAGCGCTAACGTCCCATATCATAAAAATCTTTGAAAGGGTTCTAAGAAGCAAGATCGCCACTCATCTAGATACCCATCAATTACACAACCCAAGGCAGCATGGGTTTAGAGCAGGTCGCTCCAGTCTGTCCCAACTACTGGACCACTACGACAAGGTCCTGGATGCTCTAGAAGACAAACAGAATGCAAATGTTATATACACAGACTTTGCAAAAGCCTTTGACAAGTGTGACCATGGTGTAATAGCACACAAAATGCGTGATAAAGGAATAACAGGAAAAGTTGGTAGATGGATCTATAATTTCCTAACAAGTAGAACACAAAGAGTAGTAGTCAACAGAGTAAAGTCTGAGGCGGCTACAGTGAAAAGCTCTGTTCCACAAGGCCCAGTACTCGCTCCCATCCTGTTCCTCATCTTCATATTGGACATAGATAGGGATATAAGCCACAGTGCCGTGTTTTTCTTTGCAGATGTTTTCCTTTGCAAGACTCCAAGCAGACATCAACCAAATCTTTAAATGGGCTGCAGAAAACAATATGAAGTTCATTGATGAGAAATTTCAATTACTCAGATATGGAAAACGTGAAGAAATTAAAATCTCATCGGAGTACAAAACTAATTCAAACCACACAATAGAGCGAAAAACTAATGTCAAAGACCTGGGAGTGATCATGTCAGAGGATCTCACCTTCAAGGACCATAACACCGTAGCAATCGCATCTGCTAGAAAAATGACAGGATGGATAATGAGAACCTTCAAAACCAGGGATGCCAAGTTCATGTTAAGATAAGATTTCTTCGGATTTTTAACCCCGGAGGGTTAGCCACCCAGGATAACCCAAGAAAGTCAGTGCGTCATCGAGGACTGTCTGTCTTATTTCCATTGGGGTCCTTAATCTTGTCCCCCAGGATGCGACCCACACCAGTCGACTAACAA